>CAUYON010123327.1:0-19875 GCA_963573935.1 Arctocebus calabarensis | reverse complement strand
TACAAGCAAGACACTCAACATAGGTATAATAGTACTACTCACACAAAAACTTAAGATTCACCTCAAAAAAAATCACAAGACAAAAGAGACAATAATTGTCCCTATTATCACTTTCAACTTGCCAATTCTTACTCATTTCTGAAAGACCACGTATTTTCTTTCTTGCCTTCAGTATGGATTTTATTTTAATCCTGTTCTGGTTTGCCTACATTCTCAACAACTGCACAGTGTACTGGACTAGCTTTCCTGCTATTATCTCAAACTTAGGGTCTTTATTCCTGTTCAGTAGAGACTATGTCTTTTTGCATATTTTTTGAGAATATTAAAGCACACTTTTCTAAAAGTTTCATTATTACTGAGTGAAAAAAATTAGATTATATACCTTCTTTAGACTTCCTTTCGTGAGAACGAAGACACATGTTTATTTTAAAGCCTGTGGCTGAGTCTTAATGAGATTCTCTTCCATACTCCCACAAATCCTCCTTTTTTCATACTTCAAGATCAGTGTATGTAGAACTTACAACATTCTGGGATGGTGATTAGCTCCTGGCGTTAGCGCCCTCCTAAATGGGGTTCGTGCCTTCTTAAAACAGGCCTGAGGAAGCCTGTTCCCCTTCACTATGTTCTCTGTGTATTTTGGTTATTAAACCTTTGTCTGAGGCATAATAGAGCAGCAGAAGAAGAGAACACGGTCTCACCAGACACCAGATCTGCTGGCACCTTGATCTTGGACCCCAATCTCCAGAACTATAGGGAAGGAATTTCTGTTATTCATAAATTATCCCGTCTAAAATATTGTACCCTAATATCCTGAGTAGATGAAGACACTACTCCTGGTTCTGAGTGTTTCAAATACGTCTTTATAAAAGATGATCATCTTGAAAATGCAAAGAAAGAACAAAAAGTTTTTCTTTAATATTTTTTAAAACTCTTGAAAGAAACAATAAAATACTGGCTATGAAAACAATAAAGCAAAAACACTCGGTAAATATTAGTATCAGGGTAAAAAACAGTGATTAAAATTGAAAATGAACACTGATTTCACTATTCCAAGTGAAATAATAAAACAAAACAGTTCAACTGATGAAAAAGAAAGCAGACTTTTTCTTAAGTGTTCCACATTTCTGAATCACCCACATGTGACTTTTAAAAAGTATAGTGTTCCTGGCATGTAAAACAAAGTTAACAGCACTGCTTTATCTTTTTAAAGTCCACAAAAGACACATTAACATATTCTATAATTTAACATTTAAAAATTGCCTTGGATTATGTAACTCTCATACGAAACAGATTTTACTTGGGACACACTAGGAAGTAACAAGAAGAATCTTGTATCAGTGATCAAGTAACAAAAATTCAAGTTCAAGACTTCTGACTACCTATGTAACCTCAAACAAGTCACCTGGCTTCAGGTTCTCTGGGCCACATTTTTCTCTTCCCTACAAGTAAAATAGTAAGTGGGTTGTAGTAACTGGTCTCTAAGGTCTCTTTCAGCTTAAACTCTAGTATGGAACAAAATTGAAAAGCAAATGTACTTTTCACTAAAATAATTACTTACTACTGAGTATAATTGCTTCCTTTTGGTAAAAGGACATGCTCATTATACTCATTTTTATGTGTATAGCACTGTTTTCTATTTACACAGTGTGCCTATAAAGCTAGATGATGTTTTTTGAATAAGCACAGAAGCACTTGTTCTTGCAAATGAATCTCGTCTCATCTTAGGTGGCTAAGTCCAGAAGTTGCAAACTGATTCTATTGATGACAAATTTGATCAGTTTAAAACTTAAAATTATCCTTGAGGCCATGCACAGTGGCACCTGCCTGTGGTACCAGCTTTTTGGGGATTGAGGCAGGGAGCTTGAGGCTAAGTGTTGGAAGCAACAGTGCATGATGAATATCCCCGCGAATAACCACCACGCTCTTCCCTAGACCAGACCCCACCTCTAGATAAATAAATAAATTAAAATGCCTTCCTCTATTAAAAAAAAATATTTTCTGAACTTAAAATATATACCTTTAAATTCACTTAATAGTTCATAAATTCATTTCCTTATTAAAGATATCATTAGAAATGTCTTAATTTTTTTACTGTGTGTTATTTATTTATTTATTTATTTACTTATTTTTGGTTACAATAAGGCACCTTTTATACTCAAGATTGACCATGAAGATAGAGTGATAACTATGGAACATAAGACATTTGGTTTCTAAAATGTGTGATTTAATTACACTGTAAGAAGATAAACTTTCTTGTGTGGATGATAAAATTGTAATTTTTTAAAAAACTTCAAAAGAGTCAGTATAAATGTGCTTTGAAAAATAATAGTATATTTAGAATAAATGCACGCATTCCCAGGGGGAATACTTTGAAGTATAACATTCTCTCATTTTATAAGTTCTACTATGGTTTGTTTAAAAAGTAAGTTTCATTATTGTATCAACAGACATATTTATAACTCATAAAAATAAACCTGTGGTCCAAGAAGAATAAATATATGATGAGATTTACTAGTTTTAGAATTCACTTTCTTCCATTACTCTTTTATTTAATTTTCTTTTTTACTCCAAATTATTACTAGATACAAATATTCTTGGTTACATGGATTATTTTCTAGTGCTTGAATCATGGTTTATATAGTGTTTGTTGTATCCATTAAGGATGGTTTCATCCATCTGCTCCTCCTCCCATCCCTCTGCTTGATTCCCATTAAGTTTTACTTCCCTCTATGGACATGTGTGCTCTTCAGTTAGTTCCAGTTTAATAGCGAGCACTTGTGGTGTTTGTTTCTCCATTCATGAGATGAGTCATGAAGTCATCCTTCTTCATGGCTAAGTAGTAGTCCATGGAATACATATACCACATTTTGTTAATCTACTCATGAATTGATGGCATTTGGTTTGCTTCCATATCTTTGCAGCAGTGAATTGTGCTGCAATAAACATATAAATGCTGATGTCTATTTGATAAATGACTTTTTTTCCTTTCGGTAAATAAATACCCACTGGGATTTCTGGCTCAATGGTAAGTCTACTTTTAGTTCTTTGAGGTATCTCCACACTGTTTTTAACAGAGATTAAAATAGGTAATATTTTGTAGCCCCAGCAAAAAAGTAAAAATATTCATTTCTCTCTGCATCCATTCTTGTATCGATTATTTTGTTTTTCTTTCTTTCTTTCTTTCTTTCTTTCTTTCTTTCTTTCTTTCTTTCTTTCTTTCTTTCTTTCTTTCTTTCTTTCTTTCTTTCTTTTTTTTTAATAAAATCCATTCTAACAGTGGTAAGGTGATATCTCTTTGTGGCTTTAACTCAAATTTCCTTGATGATTAATTATGTTGAGCACTTTTTCATATATTTGTAAGCCATTTGTTTTTCTTCTTTTGAAAAGCTTCTGTTGATGTCTTTTACCCACTTTTTGGTGAGGTTATTTTATTTTTTCTTGCTGATTTATGAGTTCTTTGTAGATTCTAGTTATTAGCTCTTTATCTTTGTGAATATTTTCTCCAGTTCTATAGGTTGTCTACTTGCTGATTATTTCCTTGTCTGTGTCAAAGCTTTTTAATTTAATCAAATCCTATTTATTTATTTTTATTGTTGCTGTGATTGGCATTCCTATCATCTTCATAACTTTTTTGGCTATGCCTGTATCTAGAAGAGTTCTTCAAACATTTTCTTTTAGAATTCTTATGTTCTCATGACTTACTTTTAAATCTTTTAACCATTTTGAACTATTTTTTTGTGAATGGTGGGAGACAAGAATCCTGTTTCATTTTTCTGCAGATAGCTATCTAGTTTTCCCAGGACCATTTATTGAATAGAAATTCTGCCCAGTGTATATATTGTATTTGTCTACTTTATCAAAGATCAGTTAGCTCTATTTGTATGGTTTTGCAGATAAATTTTCTATTCTAGTTCATTGTCTATGTCTCTGTTTTGTGCCATTACCTTGTTGTTTTGGTTACTATAGATTTGCAGTATAGTTTGAAGTCTTGTAATTTGATGCCTCCAGATTTGTTAGTTTTGCTTTACATTGCCTTAGCAATTAGGACTCTTTTCTGGTTCCAAACAAAGCATAGAATTTTGTTTTCTAGATTTGTGAAATAGGACGTTGGTAATTTTATGGGGATAATATTGATTTTGTAAAGCACTTTGGGCAGTATGGACATTTTAACAATAATGATTCTACTGATACATGAACATGAAAACTTTTTCCTTATTCAGATTAATGTTGCCTGTGGGTTTGCTCTTCCTTTTCTAATTCCTGGATATGTGTTTTTGTAATTTTGAGATATGTTCCTCTCTGACTAGTCTGTTGTAGGTTTTTCTCATGAAAGGGCACTGAATTTTGTCAAATGCTTTCTCTGCATCTATTGAGATCATATGACTGTGATTTTTGCTTCTGTTTATGCAGTGCATAACATTTATGGATTAACATATGTTGAAACATCCTTGAATCACTTGGATAACGTTCCCTTGGTCATGGTGGGTTATTCTTTTGATGTGCTGCTCAGTTCAGTTTGCTAGTATTTTATTGAGAATTTTTCATCTATATTTGTAAGAGATATTGGTCTGCAGTTTGTGTGTGTGTGTGTGTGTGTTTTCTTTCTTGGGTGTAGTATGAAGGTAATACTGGCTACCAACTTTTCTTTGTAGGTCTGAACAAATCTGACTGTGAGGCTCGGCTCCTGTGGCTCAACGGGCTAAGGTGCTAGCCACGTACACCTGAGCTGGAGGGTTTGAATCCAGCCTGGGCCGCCAAACAACAATGAGAGCTGCAACCAAAACATGGCCAGGCGTTGTGGCGGGCGCCTGTAGTCTCAGTTACTTGGGAGGCGGAGGCAAGAGACTTGCTTGAGCCCAGGAATTGGAGGTTGCTGTGAGCTGTGATGTCACAGCACTCTATCCAGGGTGACAGCTTGAGGCTCTTGAGGTGACAGTGAATCCATCTGGTCTGGTTTTTTTTTTGAAATATTTTATATTGCTGCTTAAATTTCATTGTTTATTATTAGTCTGTTCAGAAATACTATTTCTTCCTATCTGAGTATTTGGAGGTAGTGTGGTTCCAGGAATTTATCAAGTTCCTCTACATTTTTGAGTTTATGTTTATTTTTCATAGTATTCACAGATATTATTTTGTATTTCTATGGTATCAGTTGTATTATTCCCTTTTTCATTTTTGATTGAGCCCAATAAGGTCTTTTCTCTTCTATTCCTGGTTAATCTACCAAGAGGTCTATTGACTTTGCTTATCTTTTCAAAGAACCAATCTTTTTTGTTTTTCCTATTAATCTTCTATATAATTTTCCTGGGTTTTACTTCATTTAGTTCTTCTCTGACTTTAGTTATTTGTTTTCCTTCTGCTGACTTTGGGTTTGGTTTACTCTTCCTTTTCTAATTCCTTGATATGTGCTATTAAATTGATAATGTGTGATGTTTATGTTTTCATGTTGTAGGCTTTTAAGGATCTGAATTTTCCCCTTAGGACAACTTTTGCTGAATCCCATGGATTTTGATAACTTTGTCATTCAGTTCAAGGAACCATTTGATTTCCATATTAATTTTGTAATCAATCCAATAATCACTCAACAGGAGGTTGTTTAATATGTGTGACTTTGTGTAAATGTGGGTATTTCTCTTGGTATTGTTTTCTAGTTTTGTTCCATTGTGATCAGAGGTGATATATGGCATGATTTAATTTTTTTAAGAATTTGTTGAACAATGATTTGTGGCCAAAAATATGGTCAATCTTAGAGAATATCCCTTGGGCTGATGAGAAGAATGCATAATCAGTGGTTTGGGGAAAAAAATAGTCTATAAATGTCTTTTAGGCCCATTTGTTCTACAGTCAGATTTAAGTCCAATGTTTATTTATTTTCTGTTTGGAGATCTGTCCACTTCTTTCAGTAGGTATTGAATTCCCAGCAATCATGATACCATGTTTATGTCACTGCTTAAATCTAGGGTTTGCTTTATTGATCTGGGCTCTCCTTTTTAGGTAAATAAATATTTAGGATAGCTATATTTTCTTGTTGAATTGCTCCTTACTGTTAAACTACATTGAACATTTTTTCTTTCTTATAATATTGTTAATTTAAAGTCAATTTTATATGATATGAAAATGGCTATGCTTGCTTTCTTTCAGTCATCATCTGCATGAAATATTGTTTTCCAGTCCTTAACATTGAGACCATAAGAGTCCTTTTGGATTAGATACATTTGCTGGAGACCACAGATACTTGGATTGTATTTTTTACTCATTCATCTAGCTTATATCTCTTGGGTAGGAAATTTAAACCACTTATATTGATTGATACGATTTATATGTGGGCTTCCACTCTGTTCATCATGTTGGATAGTACCTTATAGTTTGTTTTATCTCTTGTACTATTGCTTTACATTAACTCTAAGCCCAGCTTTTAGGTGGTTTTACGGGTGGTTTTACAGCTTTTAGGTGGTGACTGGCCACTGTGTTGAACGATGTATAATACAGTTCTGAGAGTTTTCTGCAGGGTAGATCTGGTCATGACAAATTTTGTCAGTGTTTGCTTGTCTAGAGATATCTATTTCTCCTTCATTTACGAATTTATGGAATATAGTTTTGCAGGATACAAAATTCTAGGCTGGTAGATTTTCTGTGTAAGAAGACTAATGATGGGGATCCTGGTCCCTTCTGGCATAGTTGAGAAGGATGCAAATAGCTGATGGGTCTTCCTTGGTAAGCTATTTGATGTTTTCAAATAACAAGAGTTACAAATCACAGGAGTTCCTCTTTCATGTTGACTTTTGGCAGTCTGATGACTATGTGTCTTGGTGATTGCCTCTTTGCAGTAAGTCTCCAAGGTGTTCATTGAGCTTCTTAGCCCTGGATTTCTTAATCTATAGAAAAAAAAAAAAGAGTTGTTTTCCTCAACTGCTCCCTCAAATAGGTTTTCTAGCACTAGTACATTTTCTTCTTCACCTCAAGGATGCTTATGATTCTTATATTGTCCATTTTACCTAATACCATAATTCTTGTAGGCTTTTTTCATTTTCCTTAAATCCATAGTCATTATTTTTGACTTATAAGGAAATTTGAAAGAGTTGTCTGATATTTTTTCTTCTGCTTGGTCTAGTCTATTTGAAAACTTTTCCACCATGATTTATATTTTCTTAAATAATTTTCTTATTGCCAGAACTTCTATTTGTTATTCTATGTTTTTATTACCAAACTTCTTTTTCTTTGATATATCTAACATTTTAATGAATTTTTAATTCATTTTTCTGAATTGTTTTTCTAGTTTCTTTGAACTTTTTCAGAAAATATTTTTCTTGAACTTCATTGGGTTTCCTTAAAATCCATATTTGGAATTCTTTTTATGATATTTCAATATTTTCATTTTGGTTGGTATCCATTGGTAGAGTACTGATGCTCCCTATGGGAGATGACCTTTTGCTCTGATTTTTCATGTTTTCAGAGTTCTTTTGCTGATTCCTTCTCATCTGGAGCAGCTTTTGATTATTATTTTTTGGATCTTGTTCTTGTTCAGATGAGGCATTGTCCCCAGACCTCACTTCTGTAGGTGTATTTTATAGCGTATGTTGGGTAAGAACCTTTGGCTTTGCTTGTGGTTGATTTCAGGGCAATCTAGGTTCTCAGCACAAGCCTAGGTTATAGATGTCCTTAGTGTGGTGCTTTCCTCAGTTGCAGTTGTTTTTAGGCTGTAGTAGTGGTAAGTTAGGTATTTGAACAGATTCCCTATTTCACTTCAATGAGAGAGAATGCAGATCTTTTCCTTTCTCTTTTCCTAGTGGTGTGGATTCCTTCTTTAAGTGAATAGTATTGGCGCACCCAGGTTAATCTCTGACACAGTCGGTGGTGCCTGAGGGTGAAACTCAATCTCACCATGTAAGATTGAGTCAATAAATGCTCTCTAAAAGAATGTGCACATTGACCTCTCTCTCAGTAGTTGTCTCTTGTTCACAGGAAGGAACAAGTTTGCAGTATTGTTTTTGAGACCTGGGACTGGCTCTAGCTTCTCAAGTGGAGCACTCAAGTTCTCCAGGTGGTGGATGGGGCCCTGGAACTTCTGAGTGAGTCGCTGTTGTCTGCCACAGCAGAATTGGGGGAGGGGTAAGGCTGGATGGGATTGGGTTAGTGAGCTTGCTAGTTAGGTGGTTATTTTGGCAGGGTTAAAACTCTGCTCCCAGCTTCTGTGGCAAGCCACTAGGAAGGGGCCAAAGTGGCCTCACATATCTACAAAGCTTGCTCATGGAGACAGAGTCATCTGAGATTCACAAGCTGGATGTCTGGATCTCAAACCCTCCCCTGACCCGCTTGTCTGACTCCCTAGAATGAGACTCCATGAAATGCCAGCAGGCAGGGAGCTCCCAAATTGGGCATCCTATGTCACTATAGTCCCTAAGGGGAATAAGCATGGGACCCACATGCCACGAAATACTTAGCCTGCAGCACCTCCCCACTGGACAGAGATGGACATTTGTGGCATTTTCAGCTAAACTTCTCTCCTGACTAGAATGGATGGGCAAGGGCCACAGCTCCTGGTCAGCCCAGGTGCCCCTACATGCCTGAGTGCTATGGCATCTGGAAGCAGAGAATTTTCCTCCAGAGGATCCACCCAAATCCAAAACAGGAGTTTTCCTGTGGTAGGGAGGGGCATTCTCCCAACTCCCTGTGTCTCACAACTCTACAGTTTTCTCCCGCTCTTTCTGTCCATGGGCCTACTCTCCGCCTGGGTCCATCTCCCAGACCTCTGTTCCCAGCAGTCGATTAAGTCCTTAGGGACATAAGGTCCAGCCCACTTGTCTGTGTGTGACTGCAAAATGCCAGGAGGCAGGGGGATGCCAAATTGGGCAGCCTGGGTCCACAGCAGGCCGACGTGGAAACCACTCTCCATGAGAACCTCAGCCTGCAGTATGTGCCCATTGGGTGGAACTGTCTGCTCCTCAAATTCTCACCTGGAGGCATTCCCCATTGCAGTGGGTGGGGGAGGGTGAAGGAAAAAATGTCTGAATGGAAGAAAGCCAGCTTTCCAGCCTCATGTGGCACTCTCCTTGGTGGACAGCCCCAGACAAATGACCAAATGCCAGGATCATGCAAGTTTTCCTCACTATGGGGTGTTGCTGCTGTGCCTGGGCTCATGGGGGGTGAAAAAGCATCCCAGAGATTTGGTTGCTCAGTAGTGTCCAAAGGCTTGTGGAAGGGAGAGAGGGGTCCCCATAGCCTTTTGCTGGGCTCTGAGGCTCCATGGGTTGCATCCCCATCAATAGCTTTTTTCTTTTATCTTCTTCCTTTTCTGCTTCACAATTTTCTTCTGTGGAGTGTCAGGCATTTTCCAGCACTTATCTCTGTGATGGGCCCCGGATACCTGATCCCTCGCCCTAATCTGAAATCCATTCCTCCCTCTGGATCTGCCAGTAAGCAAAGCCTCTCATCATCCTCTTGCCCCTCCCTTCTTCCATTATTATTTTTCTTAACCCACATTCATTTCCAATCACCAGATAAATACACAAATAAATTATTAAAGGGAAAATTTAAAGATTCTTTAGCAGAGTTATCTTAAAATTTCAGTAAGAGCAAGTACTTAGTAAAAAGTTATTGCCTTGGGTTGGATACTGGGGAACTCTTTCTTCACTTTCTTGTCAATACTGGAGTAAGCTCTCTACCAGATTGAATTAAATTGCTTTTGAAAGCTAACCCATATTTGGAAAGATATGCAAATATTATCATTCATTCAGATGTATTTTTAATACAATATGTCTTGTCACAGGAAAGAAATTGAGAAAATAAATCCCTTTTAAATTGTACTTCTTGCTATTTAGATGCAACTATTGTTTTTCTATACTGTTTACTTTCCCCCAATCACATGAAAGGACAAATTCTACAACTACTGTATTTGCTTGTTAAAACAAAAAAAAACAGTGTACTATCATTAATGTGTATAAATTTTCTATTTAAAAAAATCTTCAAGGGCCGGGCGTGGTAGCTCATGCCTGGAATTCTAACACTCTGGGAGGCCAAGGTAGATGGATTGCTTGAGCTCATGGGTTCAGGACCATCCTGAGCAAGAGCAAGACCCCATCTCTAAAAAATACCTGGATATTTCAATGGGTACCTGTAGCTCCAGCTACTTGGGAGGCTTAGGTAAAGAGGATACCTTGCCCAAGAGTTGGAGGTTGCCATGAGCTATGACATCACAGCACTACCAAGGGTGACAAAGTGAAATCCCATCTCAAAAATTAACAAATAAATAAACAAACATTCATAATTTTTTTCCATTTTTATTTCTGTGAATTTATGAAGTACAAGTGCAATTTTGTTACTTGCATATATATATATGTATTTATATATATATATATATATTTTTTTTTTTTTTTTTGAGACAGAGATATCACCCTGGATATAGTGCTATGCGTCACAGCCCACAGCAACCTCCAATTCCTGGGCTCAAGCAACTCCCTTCCTCTGCCTCCCAAGTAGCTGGGACTACAGGTGCCCGCCACAATGCCTGGCCATTTTTTGGTTGCAGCCGTCATTGTTGTTTGGCGGGTGCAAGCTGGATTCGAACCTGCCAGCTCAGGTGTACCTGGCTGGTGCCTTAGCCTGTTGAGCCACAGGCGCTGAACCACTTGCATATATTTTGTAAGCGGTGCCATTAGAGCTTTTATTATTTCCATCACTCAAAAAATGTACATTGTATCTCTTAATAATTTCTCATCATTCTTCCTATTCTGACATCTTTCTGCTTCCAAATCTCTATTGCCTTTTTATTCCACACTCTATGTCTATAGGTATACATTATTTAGTTCCCACACATGAGTGAGGACGTGCAAAATTTGTCTTTATGTGCCTGACTTGTTTTGCTTAAGATAATGGTCCCTAGTTCCAACCATTAGCCGCAAAAGACATGGTTTAACTTTTTATGGCTGAATAGTATTCCATTATGTCTATGGACCACATTTCCTTTATCTAATCATCTGCTGACAAAAACAAGTTCATTTCATATTTTTGTTACTGTGAATAGACACAACTATACTGTTTACTTTCCCCCAATCACATGAAAGGATAAATTCTACAACTACTGTATTTGCTTGTTAAAACAAAAAGGCAGTGTGCTATCATTAATGTGTATAAATTTTCTATTTAAAAAAAAATCTTCAATGTCTGGATGTGGTGGCTCATGCCTGGAATCCTAGCACTCTGGGAGGCCAAGGCAGGTGGATTGTTTGAACTCATGGGTTTGAGATCATCCCTCCCCTCACTGCCCTCTTAGTCCGTCTGAGAAAGTAGAAGTGTTCACAATGTTTACCTGTTAGCTACATACACGAATAAATATCACACATTAATAAATATTAAATATGCTGTTTTTATTTGTCTTTGCTGGCTTCTATTATCTCACCAGCAGTATCAAATGTAAAAGCATCTGGACTCACACGGAGAACATTGGGAGGGTTATAAGTTCTAACATACGAAAGTCATCTGATAAAAATACATTTACTCGATTATTTATATAAACCATATAACTTTTGAATTATAATAAACTATAAGAATATATAGCTAATTTTTACATTTTAATATTTTATAAGGCATTGAAAATTGCTTAAAGTGAATCCACTAGTGCTATTCTGACCTACATAATTTTGAGGGCAAAAAATCTGGACTAATTTTCTAATGTATTTTTTTCATTAAAATGGCATGCTTGAAAGTAAAAATGACTGAAGAAAGAAAAGAGAAACTGAAGAGAAAAAAAAAGCATCCGGTATAAATAAGCAAAAAAGAATAATGCCAAGGATTACCTGAATTTGTTTGAATTAAATCATTTTGTTAAATAACTTAAGTATACATTATTCAAAAATTTTTAACAACAGAGTACTTGTAATCAAGCACATTTTAAAAATGTTTTAAACTGGTAATATATTTAAGCAGTAAGTCTGGGCCTCTTGAATGAACTGGCATGTCTGATCTAAAGGAAACTGATTTATGGGATTAAGAAAGCCCTAGAAAGCATTTAAGTATGACTTTACTGTGGCTCGGACACACATGGGCATGATTGACAAACAGTGGGGGAGTCTGACAGAAACCTATTTGCAAGGGAACTGAACAGCAGGGAAACCTCCCAGGGGAGAATACATCCTGGAGAAGAAACTGCCCAGATAAATCCAAACAGGTATGTAACAAAGCTTTAGCAGTTGGACAGAGTCATGATTCTGAGAGAAATAGAGTTGTATAGTCCTTATCCCCTAGATTCGTGCCTGGGTTGAAGGAGAGAAAGAATTATAAGGAAAGCAAATACATGGCAGAATATAGAGCCCTTTTACTACTTTGGAGTTTGAGTGTTATTGGAATACAACTTTGGTACCCTGGAGGGTCAGGCCTGCTTCCAATAACAAGTTGTGCCTGGTGGGAACTGTGGAACAACTACAGAGAAAGATATTCCCCTCTGTGCCTGGTACGGATGTGGTGGCCAATGTCAGGCACCACAGTGTGTATATACCATAAAGTAGACTTCTACCCAAGTTTGTTTCCTAGAAACTCAAAGAGGTGCTCAAGGGAGCAGAGGTGATCTCCATAAAGAACGATGACTGAGCCAGGATAATCATCATATAGGACAATACTAAAGTATGAAAGGGTTTAAGTCTCCCCATGTATAAGCTCCCAATAGGCCCTTCAGTTTCCTAATAAGACACTCAGTTTAAAGCATTACTAAATATTCTATGAAGGTGTTAATTTCTCATCAACCTCATTCAGCACCCCCTTCAGCCTGCCCCACCCCTGGAAGTCCTCAGACAGAATCAGGATCCAGTCGGTCTGGGCTACAGGGCTGTGCCCTGAACCTCCACAACGTATTACCAGGAGAAATCTCAAGTTCTTTCCATGACGCTTATTTCAACATCTCTACCCTTCCCCTGGGACAGACTATTCACCTTCTGTTGCTAACAGTCATCTTCTTTAGAGGTTTTTTGAGGCTAGACAAAGGTTCCAAAATTCTTAAAGGGAAGGGATGGCTATTATTCCTGAAGTGGCTGGTCTCTCCATTTTTCATATGACCTTTTGAAAAATAATTAATTGTTTTAATGCAGGACTATGCACAGAACTAAATTGGCTTTTTTCACCTTCTAGTCATTTTACTTTGTCTATAGAGAAAAAATTACATTTAATCTTTCTTTCTGAGAAAAAAATACCCCCTATTATTAATACAGAGATAATTCCTGTACTTTCAAATGTTTGTGAACTATAATAACCCAAATGGTTTCATGGTTGGAAAAATCTCCCCTCCCCCAAATCTATAAAGTCAGGGATTGTGATGTGTTCTTGTTAGACTCCATAAAGGTTACTTTAGTAAGTAACTTATATGTTACAGACGCATATTACTGTTGAGGGAAAAGTAATTTGTTGTAATCATTTTTAATTATAGTTATTTTTAATTATCTTTGCTGTATGTGCAAACATTAAAAATACAAACAGTGCTGCTATAGCACAGATGGTTGGTGCTTGTTACCCAGGCTGTCAAGCATCATTTGAACACCACTGCCTCCTTTTCCCTAATTGTAACAAAAAGCAATAAAGTTTCTTCTTGGAAACAATTTTCACGTTTAAGAAAACTGGTTGTTACTAAGAATGGGAGAACAAAGTTATGAAAAATGTTACCCTTTCTCTCTCCCTTGGCAAGGCTTTTAAACTCCTCTCCATATAAGATCCTCTTCACTCCGTATTGTTCTGGGGTACCCAGTAGCAACCTAGATGTGCCTGTGTTTGGTTTTGCTCTGACCCAATCAACCAACCAAGATCTGAAATGATTTAAAAAAAGTTTCCCTTTTAAAATTTGGTTATGTTGGCTGGGTGTGGTGGCTCACACCTGTAATCCTAGCTCCCTGGGTGCCAGAGGCTGGTGGATTGCTTGAGCTCAGGAGTTTAAGACCAGCCTGAGTAAGAGTGAGACCCCATCTCTACTAAGAATAGAAAAATTAGCCAGGTATGGTGGTGCAGGCCTGTAGTCCGAGCTACATGGGAGGCTGAGGCAAGAGCCCAGGAGTTGGAAGTTACTATGAGCTATGACACCACAGTACTCTACCCAAGGCTACAGAATGAGACTCTGTCTCAAAATAAAGTAAAATAAAATAAAATAAAATAGTCATGGCAAATAAGGTAACGTCAGGATGGGGTGAGGAAAAGCCCTAGAGCATTTCTATATTCAGTAAATTAATAAAGTAGAAAAAAAATGCCAACAAAGAAATGTGAGTGCATAACCAGTCGTCCTGAGTGCAGTGTTAAGGGAGCTTAGAAATAAAAATGATATAAAAAAGGGAGTGTCATTGCTGTTTATGTAACACAATGACAGAATATTGACCTTCACCTTTGAAAAGCCCTAAAAATACAGTCTTTATTGAATCAGGAAAGAGGAAGCTTGATCACAGTAGGTTGAAGAGAAACACAGAGTTGGGAAAATAAAGCTGACCGAAAACTTTTGGGAGAAGTTTAGCACAAGGAAGGGAAATTACAGTATAAAACGCAGAGGGGAATAGTGCCAAAAACAAGGGTATTACAGTTAGCGTGTGAACAGCGACCGACTCTCACGTCCGTGGGTGGAGCAGTTGAGAATATGCGTAGCGTCCACTGAGGAAGTGGGGATTGGAAGAGGAAGGACATCTTGACTGAGCTCCGTTATGTTATTTCTGTGTTGAATGTCAGGTTAGGAGAGAGTTGCTGAATATTTGAGGAGCAGGTATAAGAGAATGATTGCAGAGAGCAAAAAGGTAGTTTAGGTATGTGCAGCCTGCAGATATCAGGGCTTCTGAAACCCTGGTATGTTGTCAGCTATATTGAATTGGTATAGTTTCAAGACTATGTCTGTAAATTAGTACAGTCCCCTGACAGTGTGCTAAGTTCTTTTCTACACATTATCTTCCATTCTTATCTTTTCTCTTTTTGATAGAACCCTTTACCAGGTATGTGGTGATATCTCACCGTGGTTCTAATTTACTTTTTCATGATTATTAGTGAGGTTCAACATATTTTTCATACACTGATTGACCATTTGCATTTCCTCTAGTGAGAAATGTCTATTAGGTCTGATGTCCATTTTTATGAATTTATTTTTTCTTGCTTTTGAGTTGAATTCCTTTTATGTTTTGAATATTAACCCTTTTCAGATGTATGATATAAAAATATTTTTCTCCCATTCCATAGATTGTCTCTTAACTCTGTTGATTGTTTCCTTTGCTGTACAAAATGTTTTTATTTTTATGTAATCACATTTGTCTATTGCCCAAGCTTTTGGGTACATATTTCCGAAAATTATTGCCTAGGCCTACGTCATGGAGTTTTTCTCTATGAAGTCTTCCAGTAGTTTTAAAGTTTCTGGTTGCCTTTAAAGTCTTTAATCCAATCAGAGTTAGTTTTGTATCTATTGCAAGATAATTCATTTCTAATTTCATTCTTGTGCCTGTGAATACCCAGTGTCTCAAAACCATTCATTGAAGAGGCAGACTATCTTTCCCTGAGATGTGTTCTTGGCAACTTTGATAAAAATCAATTGACTGTACTTATATGCTTTTATGTCTAGACTCTGTATTCTGTTCCATAGGCCTATGTGTCTGCTTCTGTGCTGTTACAATTCTTGTTTTATTATTACAGCTTTGTGACAGATTTTTAATCCAGAAAATGTGATTGTGCTAGCTTTTTTTCCTTTTCCTTAGAATGTTTTTGCTGTTCAGGATCTGTGATGATTATGTAGCTCCATATGAAGTTTGGATTTTTTTTTCATATTACTGTGAAATTTGTCATTGGAATTTTGATAAAGATTTCACTAAAACTATGGATTGAATTTACATTGTGGTAATTTTAACAATATTAATTCTTCTAATCCATGAACATATTATGTCTTTTTATTTGTGTATGTATTCAGTTTCTTTTGTCAATGTTTTAAGTGTTCACTGTACAGATATTTTCCCTCATTGGTAAAATTTATTTCTAAATCTTTATTTTTTAGTAATTATTCTAAATGAGATTGTTTTCTACTTTTAATTTTTGAGAAGTTAATTGTTAGTATATAGAATCGCTACTAACTTCCATATGTTAATTTTATATACTACAATTTTACTGAATTAATTTAAAAGTTGTACGAGTTTTTTAATGCCATCTTTAAGATTTTCTATGTATAAAATTATTCCCTTTACAAACAGGGACATTTTGACTTCTTCCTTTTCTTTTTGGATACCTTTCATTTCTTTTCTAGCCTAATTGCTCCAACTAGGACTTCCAGTGCTATGTTGGATAGAAGTGCCGACAGTGGTCATTCTCGTCCTCTTCCTGCTCTTGGAGGAAGAGATCTCAAGTTGAAACCACTGAGCTAGATGTTAGCTGTGATATTGTCATATATATCCTGCTATGGTTTGAATCTATGTGTCCTTTCAAAATGGATATGTTGGAATTTAAGTCCCGATGTAATAGTATTAAGAGGAAAGCCTTCTAGGAGGTGATGAAATCATGAGGGCAGAGCCCTAATAAATGGGATTCGTGTCCTTATGAGTTCACTAGAGCAAACTTGGTTGGTGTTTTCTGCCCTCCAGTCTCCTGTCTCGAAAGGACAAGCAAGTGTCACTTCTGCCATGTTAGGATGCAGCAAGGAGACCCTCTCCAGACAAGGAATCTGCTTGTCCTTGATCTTGGACTTCTCAGTCTCCAGAACTGTGAAAAGTAAATTTTTTTCTTTTTTAAAAATGTTTATTTGTTTTTATTAAATCACAAACACATAGATCATGTATACATTAATGCCTTTATGGGGTACAATGTGCTGATTTCATATAGAATTAGGAAGGCTTACATCACACTGGTTAATATACACCTCATCTCATTTACTTAATTATTATGTTAAGACATTTATATTCTATACTAATAGATCTGACATGTACCCTTGGATTAAGCACCATAGTGATCACACCATTCACCCTCCCTTGATCTAACCTTCCCCCTCCTCTAATCCTCTCCTCCTCCTTCCTTCATCTTGGGCCATAGTTGTTAACTATTCTTCATATGAAAGTGTGAGTGATTGTAAATTGGTTTCACAATAGTACTGAGTACATTGGATACTTTTCTTTCCATTCTTGAGAAACTTAACTAAGAAGGATATGTTCCAGCTCTATCCATGTAAACATAGAAGAAGTAAAATATCCATCTTTTTAAAGGCTGCATAATATTCCATGTTGTACATATACCACAATTTAGTAATCAATTAATGAGTCAATGGGCACTTGGGCTTCTTCATGATTTGGCCATTATGAATTGAGCTGCAATGAACAATCTGGTGCAAATATCTTTGTTTTAAAGTGATTATTGGTCTTGGGGATCTAAAAGGAGACCTGCTGTTTGGTCCTGCAATTCCTCTACTAGGTGTATATCTAATTTTCTTTTTTATAAATTACCCAGTCTGAGATTCCATTTTTATAGCAGCACAAAATAGGAAGTCATGGTCTTTATTTGAAGACTAGTCCTTAGAGATTAAATCATCATTTAGGAATGTACATTATACTTAATTCACTTAACAACTGTGTATTATTCTATATATACTTATATTGTAACTAACATTTAATTTATTCAAGTTGCCATTACTTTGTTATATATAATTTGTGGTAGTTAAACATAAATTCAAAAGAGATATGTAAATATTCGAATAGCATAATCAATTTTTTATGGGTTGGCTACATTTGTTTATGATTATATGCTCATAAGGTATATTTATTATGGCATGACTTTATTTTTGTTATATTTCATCAGATTAAGTAATTGTAATTAATCCACCATGATGGTCCTTGGATTGTTCCATGAAAACAATGTTAAAAATAAAAGTAGTTGTATTTATTAAATCTTAATTTTAACCAACATACCTAGATTAAGGAATGTTACCTTGTGCTGTTTTAATTAGAATGCTCTTATGTGATCACTGAGTATCAACATTATTGTTAGAATATCTAGGAAGTTATGTATCATTATAAATGTGGGGTTTTGTATTAAGAAGTAAATAGACCAGACCACCCCTCTCCCTTCCACCCCAGCCCATCCGGAAAGGCCAGAGGGACCTGTATTCTGGTTTGAACCAGAGAGGCATCTGATGACAGAGGACCAAGGACACGGCCCCCACCGGCCTGGCTCCCTGCAGCTCCCTGTTCCCTGGGCAAAGCTTAGACCCCCAAGAGGATTGTTCCTGGGCGCTTGGTGAACTCACAGCCTACAGCCTTGTGCCCCGCTTCCTCCTCCGCCTGCTCTGCTGCTCCCAGTCCTGGGATTTTGTTTCTCCCTTCTCCCTTGACACGTTATTGCTAGTCAAGCCCTCAAGAGGGACTGGCCTGCCCTCTTGTCAGGATATTTATTTCTGTCATTTACCATGGACTTCTCCCTTCAGTTACAAGTTGCCCCCCATTCCATCCGCCTTCTTATTTCTCCTGCTCTCTCATTTGCACCCTCCTCTGAGGATGGGCTAAGTAGACACTGGTGGAGGTCTTGTCCCAGGCAGAGATCCTGGCCCAGAGCCCCACGTTCCCTCCCCTTGTCTCCACCTAAGCCCCCAGATAGTCACTTCCATCTCTGTAAATGTACTGCTTCCTCCCAGCTGGGAGAGAAGGGAAATAAAGTGTGTTTGGCGGGAAGAGTTGCTGTCCCTCTTTTCTGAGAGGTCCTTAGAGGCTGCCTTG
The DNA here is from genome assembly GCA_963573935.1 of Arctocebus calabarensis. NCBI lineage: Eukaryota > Metazoa > Chordata > Mammalia > Primates > Lorisidae > Arctocebus > Arctocebus calabarensis. Next base: position 1,192 of record CAUYON010123327.1, on the reverse strand, counting down.
TTTCTTAAGACCGCACAGATCCTTACTACCTTCTACTAATTCTCTGCTGTGAGCCCCAAAGCAAGCACTGCCTGTTTTCACAGCTGGCAGGGTGTAATCTCTTGGGAGAGGGAGAGCAGAGGAAGAGGGGGAGAGGGAAAGAAGGAGAGAGAAAAGAGAAAGAAAAAGGAAAGAAAGAGAAAAAGGAAGGGAGGGAAGAAGGGAAGCAAGAAAGAAGGAAGGGAAGGAGGGAAGGAAGGAGGAAGGGAAAAAAGGTATGAGGGAAGGAAGGAAGAAGGAAGGAAGGAAGGAAGGAGGAAGGAAGGAGGGAGGGAGGGAGGGAGGGAGGGAGGGAGGGAGGGGAGAAAGAAGAAAGTTAACTTCTCTTGGAAGAAAACCCAGAAGTTTTCTGATGGACCCCTGATGCAGTGGTCCTTTTAGAATAAAAAAAGAAGTAAATAGACCAATGTGATTGGAAACTTTGATCATTTAAATCAAATAAAATATATTTTAGATTGGAGATATTTTCTCTAAACAGTTGTCAATAAATTTGAAGGATGGAGAATGAATCTATTCATGTCATAATTAATCTTACTACTTGAGAAATTATATTTATTTCACCACCTATGTACTTTGCCCTGTTTGTATGTGTCCACAAGAATAAAGATAGAGAGAAAGAAAACATATGGAAAATCTTCTTTCTCTTCAATTAATTTTTTTGACAGGGGCTAGTTCAGTTGAATATTAATATCAGAAGTGAGCACACTATTTCAATTAATAATATGGACTACAAGAAAAATGTGTAGTTACAAAATTTTAAAAAGCTTTGTGCAAATGCATGAGACATTATTTCAAATATAATGAAAATAAGCTAGATCAATAAAAATAATTGTTCACTAATTACTTATCAATTATCAATAATTGGTTACTGTGCAGAAGAAAGTATGTTAAACAATTTACATTTATTAATACATTTAATTTCTACATGTAGAATTTATGAAAAGGCTAATGGTTAATGATGTTACATAATTTGCTTGCTAAATTGCAAATTTGTTTGCTAAGTTGTGAACTTCCAACTAAAATTTGAAACCTAGATGCATTTCATTCAAGCGCCAGAAGATTCTGCACTATCAGATGCTTTATTTTTAAAGGTAAACATTTAAAAAAAATTATGTAGCTATAAAAGTTCAGGAAACTGTGTTTTTTTTTTTTT
>CAUYON010123326.1:0-10413 GCA_963573935.1 Arctocebus calabarensis | reverse complement strand
ATGAAAATCCTCAAAGAAAGAATTGGAAAAACATTGGAAGATATTGGCCTGGGGAAAGACTTTATGAGGAAGACTGCCATGGCAATAGCAACAACTGCAACAGTAAACAAATGGGACTTAATTAAACTGAAAAGCTTCTGTACAGCCAAGGAGACAACAACCAAAGCAAATAGACAACCTACCCAATGGGAAAGGATATTTGCATATTTTGAATCTGACAAAAGTTTAATATTCAGGATCTATACAGAACTTCAATTAATCTACAAGAAAAAAACCAACAATTCTATACATCGATGGGGGAAAGAGATGAATAGATTTTTCTCTAAAGATGACAGACAAATGGCCAGTAAACACTTGAAAAAAATGCTCATCGTCCCTAATTATTAGAGAAATGCAAATCAAAACCACCCTGAGATACCATCTAACTCCAGTGAGAATGAATGACCTATATCACAAAATCTCAAGATTGCAGATGCTGGCATGGATGTGGGGAAAAAGGAACTCTTTTACACTGCTGGTGGGACTGGACACTAATAAAACCTTTTTGGAAGGAAGTATGGAGAAAGCTCAAAGAACTCAGCCTAGACCTCCCATTTGATCCTGCAATCCCATTGCTGGGCATCTATCCAGAAGAAAAAAAAAAAAACTTTTATTATAAAGACATTTGTATGAGGCTGTTTATCGCTGCCAAATTTACAATTGCTAAACTGTGGAAACAGCCTAAATGTCCTTCCACCCAGGAGTGTATTGGTAAGCTATGGTATATGTATACAATGAAATATTACTCAGCCATCAAAAATAATGGAGACTTTGCTGCATTTGTAGTAACTTGGATGGAGGTGGAACATATTATTCTTAGTGAAACATCACAGGAATGGAGAAGCAAGAATCCTTTGTATTTAATATATTTATTATTTAGTATCTTCCCACCAGGATCCATAATATAAGGACCGAGATCTCGGTCATTAATGTACCCCAAATTCCTTGAATAATACTTGACACGTGGAAGACAATTTACACATATAATGTTGAATAAAGATGACTTTTATGTTGCCTGTGTAACCTTCAAGATGAACTTGAATAAAGAAAGTTGGATATATGTTTTTATTTGTAAGTATGAACTATGTGAGCATAATTTGGACTTTTCTATACTCTTACAAGTCATCAGTGACTTGAATTCATTGAACTGATGCAAAAATCTTAAATTTGGAAGTCAGAGCTGATATGTGAAAAATAAAATGAAGTGGAAGCATGCAATTTTAGAATTCTGGGCAGTATAAGCATTTGTGAATGAGAAGTAAAAGAAGTTAGTGAGGTACCAACACAGCTATTATGCATAATCCTTCATGCTACATGTCAAGGGATGTAAATAAATCAGACATATTTCAACAGAGGATGAAAAGGACAATAAAGAGTCTAGAGACAAGTTAAAGAATGTGTAAACATTAATCCTAAAGGAAAAAAAATAAGAAGACATGAAACTTGCTTAAAATTTTAGATTGAAGGAGGATTTCCACTAGAACAAGCTGGTGATGATTCATAGGATTTAGATATAGAGTTAACGAAGGAAAACTTTTTATAGTGATCTGGAATTGCCCATCTATGGTACAGATTTCAAAACACTGTTCCTTTATCACTAGCTGATTGATTCAATAACAAATTATTGGCCAGGTCAGGGGAATTCATTTATTAGGTGGAAGAGTTTGCACTAAATGACCTGTAAGATCTTTTGCACATTACAATTTGACACACACCTAGTGTCTAAAGTAAGCTTATATCATGAGTCTTCCTTATGATAACTAAGTCAAAACAAAAATAAATAAAACAATACTTTAAAATAAATCAGTATTCATTTATTTTTAAATGAAACTTATTTTCTTTTTTATTATTAAATCATAGCTGTGTACATTAGTGCAATCAAGGAGTACAACATATTGGTTTCATACACAATCTGAAATATTTTCATCAAAATGTTTAACATAGCCTTCATGGCATTTTCTTAGTTATTGTATGAAGACATTTGTATTCTGAATTTATTAAGTTTTTTTTTTTTTGAGACAGAGCCTCCAGCTCTCACCCTGGATAGAGTGCTATGGCATCAGAGCTCAGAGCAACCTCCAATTTCTGGGCTCAAGCGAGTCTCCTGCCTCCGCCTCCCAAGTAGCTGGGACTGGAGGCGCCGCCACAACGCTATGCCATTTTTTGGTTGCAGCTGTCATTGTTGTTTGGTGGGCCCGGCTGGATTCAAACCCGCCAGCTCAGGTGTACGTGGCTGGCACCTTAGCCTGTTGAGCCACAGGTGCCAAGCCATGGATTACGTTCTTAAGAGAAAAGACAACCAACTAAATAAAATAGACTCTGAGATAAATAAGATAATTAAATTAGCAGACAAGGATTTTTTAAATGGATAATATAATTTTACTCAATATAGTAAATCAAAATATGATAATGAAAAAAAAATAGACTTCGGCAGAGAAGTACTGAGATGCCCTGGCTGATATCCTGAAGAGTTTTCCTCACACTTTCTTCTAGAGTTTTTATTGCTTGTGTCTTAGATTTAAATCTTTTACCCAGCATGAGTCAATTGTTATAAGTGATGAGAAGTGTGGGTCCAATTTCAGTCTTTTACACTGGTTAACCAGTTCCCCTAGGACCACTCATTAAATAGAGATTCTTTTCCCCAGTGTATGCTTTTGGTTTATCAAAGATCAGATGATGATATGAGTCTGGTTTCATCTCTAGGTTTTCTGATATAATCCATGGATCTATGTCCCTATTTTTGTGCCAATACCATGCTGTTTTGATCACTAAAGACTTCTAGTATAGCCTAAAGTCTGATAAAGTGATGCCTACAGATTTGTTTTTATTTCTTAGACTTGTGTTGGTTATTTAGGTTTTTTTCTGGTTCCATATGAAACAAAGAACTATTTTTTCAAATTCTTCCAAATATGGCATTGGTGTTTTAATGGGGATTGCACTAAATCTGTAGATTACTTTGGGTAGAATAGACATTTTAACAATGTTGACTCTGCCCAGGCATGAGCACACTGTGTTCCATTTGTTAACCTCCTCTGCTATTTCTTTTCTCAGGGTTTCATAGTGCTTTCTGTCGAGATCCTTCACATTCTTTGGTAGGTATATTCCCAGGCATTTCATTTTCTCTGAAGATATTGTGAAGGGTATCGTGTCTTTGATTTCATCTCAGCTTGACTGTTATTGGTGTATGTAAAGGCTATTGATTTGTGGACATTGATTTTATGTCCTGAGACATTACTGCATTTCTTGATCATTTCCAGGAGTCTTGTGGTTGAGTCACTGGGATTTTCTAAGTATAAGATTATATCATCAGCAAAAAGTGAAAATTTGACTTCTTCTGTCCCCATTTGAATACCCTTTATATCTTTCTCTTACCTGGTTGCATTGGCTAGGACTTCTGGCACTATGTTGAATACTAGTGGTGATAGAGGACATCCTTGTCTGGTTCCAGTTCCAAGTAGAAAGGCTTTCAGTTTTACTCCATACAGTATGATATTGGCTGTGGGTTTGTCATAGATGCCTTCTGTCAGATAAAGAAATGTCCCATCTATGCCTGTTAAGTGTTCTTGTTACAAAAGGACACTGAATTTTGTCAAACGCTTTTCTGTATCTCTTAAGAGAATCATATGGTCTTTGTTTTTGTTTGTATTTATGTGGTGAATTACATTTATAGATTTGTGTACGTTTAACCAGCCTTGCATCCCTGAGATAAAGCTCACCTGCTCATGATGTGTAGGTGTTTTAATGTGTAGCTGTATTCTATTTGCTAGGATTTTATCGAGTATTTTTGCTTAATGCAAAATTTGATGCAGAATACATGCTTTACTTGATCAGTTGTTTGGAATGCAAGGGCCACCCAGTACACTTGCTCACTGAGTGGTGTCGCGCTGCCCTGACTAATACCGGGAAGTCAGCATGGTTCTCACATGTGCATTTCAGTCCATTCTCCTTCGCTGCCAGTTTATGTCAATCTCACAAAAACTGTTCTTAGTATATTAACAATGACTGGATATTTTTTTGACAGACCTCCTATATACTTTGTGGAATGGCTAATGCAAGTTTATTAGCATATGCATCACCTCACATATTTAGTACTTTTTTGGTGAGAACACATAAAATCTACTCTGTTAGCAATTTTCACATGCACAATTTATTGTTATAACTATGTTCACCATGATGTATAATAGATTTCTTAAATGTATTCCTTTTGCCTAACTGAAATTTTCCCCAATCCCTGTATCCTCTAGCCTCTGGAAACCACCACTTTACTGTTTCTGAGTTCAACCTTTCTAGATTCCATTTAATATGTTCATTATCTTTCTAGATTTTTAGGAATGGGGTCTTGCTGTCACCCAGGCTGGAGTGCACCAGTGTGACTGCAGCTCATTACAAACCTTGAACTCCTGAGCTCGAGGGATCTTCCTGCTTCAGCCTCCTGAGTACTGGTACTATAGATGCCCACCAGCCAGCTGGCTAATTTATTATTATTTCCAGAGATGGGGCTGGTCTGGACTCCTGACATCAAGCCATTCTCCCATCTTGGCTCCCTAAGTTGCTAGGATTATAGACATAAGCTACCACCCTTGGCTTATGTTCATTATCTTGACTGTGGTATGACTTCAAGGACATAGAGACAGTTCAAAATTTATCAAATGATACATCTTGGTTTTTTTTTTTTTTGGAGACAGAGCCTCAAGCTATCATCCTGGGTAGAGTGCTGTGGCACCACAGCTCATAGCAACCTCCAATTCCTGGGCTCAAGCAAGTCTCTTGCCTCCCCTTCCCAAGTAGCTAGGATCACAGGCGCTCACCACAACATCTGGCTATTTTTTGGTTGCTGCTGTCATTGTTGTTTGGCAGGCCCGGGTTGGATTCAAACCCGCCAGCTCAGGTGTACGTGTTTGGCACCTTAGCCTGTTGAGCCACAGGTGCTGAGCCTATCAAATGATACATCTTCAATGTCAGTTGTATCTCAATAAAGCTGTTTTTCAAAAATTAACCTTAGGCTGGGCATAGTAACTTATGCATATAATCCTATCACTTTAGGAGGCCAAAGCAGGGGGATTGCTTTGCTCGGCAGTTCAAGACCATCCCAAGCAACATAGCAAGACCCCATCTCTACAAAAAATATTGGAGAAAATTAGCTGAGCATGCCGATGCCCACCTGTAGCCCCAACAACTTGGGAGGTTGAGGAAGAAGCCTCACTTGAGCCCAGAAGTCAGAGGTTGCAGTGAGCTCTGATCATGCCACTGCCCTCATGAATGCTAACTCCTATCTTTTTCTCCTCTTTGGTCATTCCCCAGCTCTGAAACCTCTAGTGGTCTACCTACCTCTTTACAAGAATACCTGAAGTTGTCTTGGTGCCTATAGCTGAGCAGCCAGGGCACCGGCCACATACGCTGGGGCTGACGGGTTTGAACCCAGCCCTGGCCTGCTAAACCACCATGACAACTATAACAAAATAATAGATAGGCATTGTGGCGGGCGTCTGTAGTTCCAGCTACTTGGGAGGCTGAGGCAAGAGGATTGCTTAAGCCCAAGAGTTTGAGATTGCTGTGAGCTGTGACCCCACTGCACTCTACCAAGGGCGACAAAGTAAGACTCTGTATTAAAAAGAAAAAAAGAACACCTGAAGTCCAGTCGTTAGCAAGTTTATGGAATTTAGTTCATATCATTTGTTACAGAGTATGCAAGAAAATTCAAATTCTAATTTCATTGTACAAAATGAGGTCCTGGCTTGGCGCTTGTGGATCAAGCAGCTAAGGCACCAACCACATACACGTGAGCTGGCCGGTTCGAATCCAGCCTGGGCCCACCAAACAACAATGATGGCTGCAACCAAAAAAAAAAAAAAAAGGGCCGGGCATTGTGGCGGGCACCTGGTCTCAGCTATTTGGGAGGCAGAGGCAGGAGACTCACTTGAGCCCAGGAATTGGAGGTTGCTGTGAGCTGTGATGCCACGGCACTCTATCCAGGGTGACAGCCTGAGTCTCTGTCTCAAAAAAAAAAAAAAAAAATAGCTGAGTGTTGTGGTGGGTGCCTGTAGTCCTAGCTGCTTGGGAGGCTGAGGCAAGACAATGGCTTAAGCTCAAGAGTTTGAGGTTGCTATGAGCTGTGATGCCATAGGACTCTATCGAGGATGACAGTGAGACTCTGTGTCAAAAAAAACCACATTCTTCTTCGTAAAGTATCTCAAGAATGGAAAAGCAAATATCTAATGTACCTCCATACTAATGTGAAGCCAGCAGATGATCTAATACACACCCACAGAGGAGAAAAACTGAATTCAACTGAAGTTGGGGGGAGGGGGGAATAAGGGAGGGGCCGGAGGGAATTGGTGTGTCCCACTTAATGGGAAAATGTAAGCGTGTATGGCACACATTGGGTGTGGGACACAACTACAAGAGTGACTCTACCAAATAAATGTGAATCTTGTAACTTAGTTATTTGTACCCTCATGTTAACCTGAAATTAAAAAAAGAAAAGTTAATTCTCAGCTTATCTATAGTTTTTTTCTCCCCACCCTCCCACCCCCGCCCAGGCCCCGTACTTTTATTCAATGCATTAGTATCCATTCTCCTTTGAGGACAGGAGCCGTGGAAATGTGCATTGGCACATGTGATAAATACAGTTGAAGCATGAAATGTCAGCTTTTATTTTCATGTCCATTTAAAAAAGTATTTTTATGATTTATGTTGTATCCATTGCAAGGTGGCATGACACCGCCGCTAGACTGAGAACCAAGGAGCGGCTGTGTTAGTGGATGGCATCTTCTCTTCATAAAGTGCATTTCTCCAGATGCCTCCTGTCAAGGATGAACCTTTGCACATGCCCTGAGTGCTTATGTTGGCAATTGTTCCACCTTAGAAAAAGAATTTTCTTTTGACAGCAGAGTGTGAGTACCAGTCTGAACACAGAGCACTCAGGGTCTCACCAGGTTAATAGGGTGGAACGAGGATAAATCAGAATCCCCCCACTGCACTATTGTAACTGAGATGATAGGAAAACAATGAATAATTCGAGCCCCCCATGGCAATTGCTGTACTGTACCTCTTTACGTATGCTTTGCATTTGCATAATGACAAAAGTGGCCTCATATCTCTCCTTGTGTTTAATCCTAACAATTACCTCCTGGTTAGTGTAATAAAAGGAAATAGCTGACTAAGTCAACAAGGGAGGGCACATTGCTGGGTACTGTACACATATTATTTTCAATGCTTACAATAACTCACTGTAGTAGTTACTATTGTCTCCATTTTACAGGGATCAGCTGGGATTTAACTGAAGTATGCATAGCTCTAACTCCCTTCTATTTTTATACTGGGTCAACATACACTTCTTATCCTATGTTCTAATTCCTTGTTAAAAGTCTGTCTTTCCCATGGATAGTGGTTACTTTGAGAGGTGGAGGTAGTGACCACAAAGGGATATAAGGAGAACTTCTTGGGTTCCTGGTAATGTTTCTTCTTCATTTGGGTATTACTGAACTGAGTGTATACACTTTGGGAAATGCATTCAGTTGTATATTTAGGATTGGTGCTTTCTTTAGGAATGTTATATTTCAATAAGAATTTTTTCTGTTTTGGAGACAAGAGTCTCACTCTGTTGCCCTAGGCTAGAGTGCTGTGGCACCAGCCTTGTTCACAGCAAGCTCAAACTCCGGGGTTCAAGTGATTCTCTTGCCTCAACCTCCCAAGTTGCTGAGACCATAGGCCCCCCTGCCACTAGGCCTGCCTAGATTTTCTATTTTCAGTAGAGACAGGGTCTCACTCTTGCTCAGGGTAGTCTTGAACTCCTGAGCTCAAGGGATCATCCTGCTTCAATCTCCTCAACTGCTAGAATTACAAGCATGAGCCACCACACCCGGCCAAAAAGTTTTGTTTCGTTTTATTTTTGTATAAGCCAGGTTTTCTTTTGATAGTGCAAGGTTTTTACTTACTTATCTCCAGAATCTAATACTATGCTTGTATTCATTGTATGCTACACTGGAAAAAGTGAGTTCATGGTTATTTTGCTCACTTACAGTGGATAAATGAGATTCACATATACAGAATCAAGGGAAAGTGTTGCTTCTCCTAAGAGTGATAGGTCATGGAAAACTTGAGCATTTGATTAAAGTTATAATAAAAAGAGAAATAATCAAACAATGTAAATTCTGTAACAGGAACTGTGCCAAACTCTTTACATATATATCATTCCCTTCTATCTGTTCTATATCACTGACAGGTGGGCCTCATATGTCTTTCTACTCCTCCAATACACACACAAAATGCCTGTTATTTCGGGAGCTCATGAGTCTCCTAAAGTACATTATCCACAGACACAGTTTAAAAACCTCCAGCTGGTCTATTAGGTTGAAAAACAAATAACAGAAGGAAAAAAAAATTTTTTTGAGACAGAACCTCAAGCTGTCCCCCTGGGTAGAGTGCTGTGGCATCACAGCTCACAGCAACCTCCAACTCCTGGACTCAAGCGATTCTCCTGCCTCTGCCTCCCAAGTAGTTGGGACTACAGGCGCCCACCACAACACCCGGCTATTTTTTGGTTGCAGCCGTCATTGTTGTTTGGCAGGCCCGGGCTGGATTCGAACCTGCCAGCTCAGGTATATGTGTCTAGTGCCTTACCCACTTGAGCCACAGGTGCCAAGCAGACAGAAGAAATTTTTAAAAAGGAATAGACTATGAGAAAGATTTATTATTAATTCAATGGAGTTGCAGTTTGATATCTTTCATTCCTTCGTGTCCCCTATAGAACTTGATGCCTTATCATTTTTCATACATTTTATTGTATATTATTTAATATTCTTAAAAATTCATGAAAGAGATTTGTAAATTGTAATGTGTAGTAAACTGAATAAAGCCCTGTGAACCCATAACCAATGTAAGAATTGACGCATCACCGTCACCACTGAAGTGGCCTATCTTTGCTCTCTACCCTGACCCATTTCCCGGCCTGCCCTGTAAGGGTGTCCACCTACTGGCCTGAATGTGTGTTTATTACTTCTTCGCTTTTTAAAAAATAGCATTTGAGTTACTGCTTGAAATCAGTAATTTAAGTTGTATATTATATCTTCTGTTATAATTAAAAATATTTTTGGTTTTATTAAATTTGATTGTCATATCTTTCTGGCGAGTTTAAGTTTTCATCCTCATACAGTGACTCTCTTCATATCTTTATTTATTTATTTATTTATTTTTTATTATTAAATCACAGCTGCGTACATTAGTGCAATCAAGGGGTACAATGTGCTGGTTTCATATACAATCTGAAATGTTTTCATCAAACTGTTTAACATAGCCTTCATGGCATTTTCTTTTTTTTTTTTTCCAGTGGTTAGACAGAATTTATTTACAGAAAAGAATGCAGAAAACACTAAAGCTCCTGGTAGAGAGAGAGAACTCAAGTGGGGAGAGAAAAGCTCTCTCCGTTTTTCTCCCGGTCTTTCCCGGGCTCCCCCTTTAGGCTTTTAGTCTTGGGGTATATATAGGTGTATGGGTTCCTTGGCCAGGAAACGAATGAACACAGTCCCTTCCGCCCGGGAGCAAGGTGAATGAATGTATCAATGACCGAACAAGTTCCTTCTGTAGGGACAAAGTAAATGAACGTATCAATGAATGAACACAGTCCATTCATGGAACTGAGGCCTAGGAAATTCACATGAAACTGACCTAGGCATAGGAAATGGGGGTTCCACATTTAGTCCTAAGTGTAAAGTGAAGGAGACACCAAGGCACAGGTGGTCTCCTCGGCAGTTGTCTGGCATTTTTGGCTATTGGTGCCTCCGGTGGAGGTTGGAAGTCCCCCTCCTTGCCTGTCGTCCAGCCTGCTGGTTCTTCAGCTGGCTGCCGCGGCACCAACATCCCCAAAGAGGAGGCGGCAGGTCTGCCAGCTCCACTGAGCTGGCCAGGGCACCAAATGTCCTGAATCAATTCTCCCTCTCTGTGTGACTCTCTTCATATCTAATAGCAATTTTTTATCTCAAAGTTTTTTAATCTCATATTAACATAAATAACTCAGCTCGTTTGCAGGTTATTATTTGCCATATGTTGTTATCTCTTTCTTTGAACCTTTCTCTATTACATTTTAGGGGTATCTCTCATGAATATCATATACACTTATCTATTTTTGTTTTACTCTATCAGTCTTTGTCTTTTAATGAGTGAGTGGGTTCATTTTATTTTCAAGAATTGTGTTTACAGAGGCTTCTCAGTTTATGATGGGATTATATCTTTTTTTTTTTTTTTTTTGTAGAGACAGAGCCTCACTTTATCGCCCTGGGTAGAGTGCCGTGGCATCACACTGCTCACAGCAACCTCCAGCTCTTGGGCTTAAGCGATTCTCTTGCCTCAGCCTCCCTAGTAGCTGGGACTACAGGC
>CAUYON010123325.1:0-22827 GCA_963573935.1 Arctocebus calabarensis | reverse complement strand
GGCTCAAGTGAGTCTCCTGCCTCCGCCTCCCAAGTAGCTGGGACTACAGGCACCCGCCACAACGCATGGCCATTTTTTGATTGTACCTGTCATTGTTGTTTGGTGGGCCTGGACTGGATTCGAATCCGCCAGCTCAGGTGTATGTGGCTGGCGCCTTACCCCGTTGAGCCACAGGCGCTGAGCCCAGAAGCAGATTTTTCAATATTCTACCATCTAACTACCCAAAAAGTCCAGTGTGATGAGGCTATGCAATGGCTTAAAAGTAACAGTTTCTTTCTGAGTGACTGAGAAGTTTTAATAAAATATGGCATAGAATCTAAATATATATCCTCTGAGTATTCTTGCAACAGGACCTATGAGAAACCTCTCCTATATCAAAAAGGAGAAAGTACAAACTTTCTCCTGTACTATAAAGTTCTATACGGGTATAAAACACCTTCAAATGTACCATTAAATGATTACCAGAATGGGCTCAGCCCCCATGGCTCAACGGGCTAAGGCACCAACCACCAGCCACGTATACCTGAGCTGGCGGGTTTGAATCCAACCTGGGCCTGCTACACAACAATGATGGCTGCAACCAAGAAAAAATGGCTGGGCGTTGTGGCGAGCGCCTGTAGTCCCAGCTACTTGGGAGGCAGAGGCAGGAGACTCCCTTGAGCCCAGGAATTGGAGGTTGCTGTGAGCCACGGCACTCTCTCCAGGGTGACAGCTTGAGGCTCTGTCCCCCCCCCAAGAAAAAAATGATTACCAAAATGATATGAACCATGAACCAAATCTTCTCCCTTGCAATCTATCAGAATGGTCCATCCAAATTATTCTTCAATTTTAAAACATGTTTAAATTTGACCATGAATAGTGGTCATTATTGCTAGTGTACTCACCTTACTAACACCAACTCCAGTAAACCTGGCCTCTAATAATTCCTGCCGTCGTGGGTCCAGGCTATGCAATTCTTCCATCATTTCTACTGGAAAAAAAAAAAAAAAAAAGTAGTCTGTGAAACCCTCAAAACTAAAATGTGAGGAACCAATTTTATTTCTAACAAAATTCACAGTAATAATTTTATTGAATGGTAACATACAGGTAAAGACTCAAGTACACACAGTATACAAGTGATAAAATATAATGAGTTACATCCAAATAGTAATACATTTAAAGTTATAAAGTGGCTCAGAAGTCCTCCTATATGAGTCACTTATTCTTACCTACTTCTGATTTAACAGAAGGAAAAAGAAAAACTCTCACACTCTTCATATAATCTATGTACAAGTTACAGAGGAAGAAAAAACAAAACAAGGGCTAGCTTGCAAAAAGAAAATTCCTCCTATCATCCTTTTAATCTAGGTAAGTACTTTCTGATATTTCTTTCCCAAACACACTGGAACTAGTTCTTAAATTAAAAATATGAACAGTTAATAATAATTTCAAAAGAATATAGCAGAAATCAGAGCTACGAATAACTTCAAATAACATTATTATATAGCTCCTTTCTCTGAAAAACTCACAGCACCTCATGAAAAAAGATGTTAATTATTTTAAATTTAATAAAAAACCCATGGTAAAACCCATCAACCTCATTCACTCAGGAAACTAATATAGCTCCATAACAATCCCTTTACAAAATCTTTTTCTGACCACTCCCAGGAGCAGTAGGTTTCTCTGGACATCTGCTTTCAGCCGTCCTTCCAAGCAGGGAGGGGCAGGAGGACACCATTTTTAAACTCCTTCCATGACCAATTAATGCACAGGCTACTTTCAGCAAGTATGTCCATCCTCTGCAAGAGATCAACTCTTGCACGATCCACGGAAAGCCTCTCTTTAATATTAAAAGAGGAAAAAGAGCATATATCATTGCATATAACCCCTTCAAACATATTATTAAGTAGCTATTGGAATGATTGGCATGATTGGCATGATTTAAAGTTCAGTGAAAACATGAATCAAACATTCTCTGCAATCTAACAACTCCATAATCTCCAGTAACAACCCTTACAAGTCCTCCAGTTTCATTTCCCTTCCTGGACTGAGAGCCTGGGGCAAAGGGGAATGAAAGGGTGACAAATTAAAGTTTCACCCACACTTACAAGTGCAGGTTAGAACGGGAATTAGGAAATTCTCAGAAGGGTTGAAAAGCATCTTTTAAAAAAGAAAAAGGAAGAAAAAACGAGACTGAGTTTCTTCTAAGTGAGTGAGTGGCCTTCCTCCCTTCTCGCCCTGCCCTAATCGAGGTCGGAATGGCAGAGGTTGCAGTCTCTCCCAAACCCCAAGGTCTCTCGCAACATTTCCCAAACCTCCATCCCCAGGCCTGGCCCAGAAAATGACGCCCCAGCGGTTATTCCATTTAATGTCAACTCATGTTAAGGAAATATCCACTCTGTCTCATTCCAGTGGGGCCTTGGACGGGGAGCCTCCCTGTAGCCTACAGCAGGAATCAGGAACGATGGGCCCTGGCCCCGGGGCCCCTCGCCGGCTCCAAACTTTCCCCAACTCCAGGCCCACCTGTCACGAAGGAAGGGAGGGCCAGCTCTCGGGAGAGCCCGGGAGGCTGCCGGGGCCTCCAGCTACCGGGGCGCCCCCCTCTATCCGCCGGTTGCCGGCCCCACTCCCAGGCCGGAGCCGCCTGGGCCTCCCCCATCTTCGGCCCGGCCCCTCGGCGACCCGCAGCCCTCAGGAAGCCCCTCCCGCCTCAGCGCTGAGGAGCTGCGGTCCGGCGCGGGCCTCAAGGTGGGCCTGGGTCGCAGGCTCCTCAGGCCAAAGAGGTCCCCGGGACGGTTAATGCCCCAGGCCCGGAGCCCTCCCCCGCCTGGGGCTCAGCCTCTCACCTGCCGCCGCCGCCGCCGCTCCACGCTCCTCCCGGGAGGGGCCCCGACCCAACCCGGCTGCGGGCCGCTCCGCTCTCCCCCTGGGCAGGCCCGGGGCGGAGCCGGGGCCTCTCCTGAGCGCCGCAACCCCCCGCCCGGGCAGCCGCCGCCGGCGCCGGGCTCCACGAGAGGGCGGGCGGGGGAGGGGGGCCACGGAGGCCGCAGATCCCCGGGCTCGCGTACAGAGCCAGGCGCCCGACGCGGGCCCGGGCCCGGACGGCCACGGGGGGCGCGGGACCGGCCTCCTGACGCCGGACAAAGGCCAAGGGAGGCTCAGGAAGGCCCAGACCCGGCCGGGAGGTGGGGGCCCGCTCGGGTGGGGGCCACTCGGGTGCCGCGCGGAGGGCGGGGGGGGGAGTCGGAACCGCTGGTGCCCAGGACCCGCCTCCGGCCCCTTAATCCGGATCGGTTCGGTCCGGATTAGTAGTGATCGGTGTAAACACACTAGTGAAACCGCGTGTTTCCTCGCGAGATTTGCACGGCTGGGAGGCAAGGGGGGGGTCCTGTGGGGGTGGGGGAAGCGCCGACAGTGGGGGAGTAGGGGGAGGGGACGAGGAAGGTGGGGGGCTCCCCGCTGCCCCGGCGCCCCGCCTCCTCCAATCAGCGGCCGGGTTGGCGGGCAGGGGTTAACCAGGGGACCCCGCGCCGGCGGAGGAGGCCGCGCCTCGCCTCGCCGGGCGGCTGAGGGCGGGCGACTGGCGGCGGCGGCTGGCTGGCCTAGAGGCTAGGGGAGGTCGGGCGGCCCGGGGTGCCCCGCGACCGTCCCGGGCCCCAGTCCCGAACCTCCGCTACAGTCTTCGTATAACCAGGCCCCGCCCCGTGGCAGCCCCGACCGGGGCAGTAGGGCTGGCTCCCCGGGTGGCGGACCCGCGCTGGAGGGGCCTGGCTGCTCAAGCCGAGCCTTTCTCGGAGCCGCCTCGCCGACCCTCGCGCCCGCCTAATCCCTCGTCTCCGTGAGTTTGAGTGAGAAGTGGGTTTGCTCTGACCAGGGATGGATTGTGGAGGAAGAAACCCGTGATCCGGCGGACCCCGCCCGAACTTCCCAGAGACGCCCAGTTAGTGAGTTCGCTGTGCCCACCCGTGTTCCCGGGTTCCGACGGCCGCCACTTTCTAAAGCAGCCGTCCCGGTTCCAGACCCTCTCTTGGTGACCCGGAGAGCTAGCTTCACTTTTCCCCTACGTACCTGGTTGGCAGGGTGTCTCCAGGGACAAAATGTGCCCTGGGATCAAAGCTGAACCCCCACCCCCATCAGGATGCTGCCCCCAAGGGACTGTCCCTGGGCACCCAGGGGGAGGTTCCATTTCAACCTCAGATTAAAAACATGGCCCTCTTGGGTACATGGGGGGGGGTCTCAGGGTAAGTGCTCAAATGAAAACAAAAAAACAAAAAAAAAACAGGCCTGTCCTTCATAGAGTGTCTGTTGAGGAATGAGAAATATGAAAGGGCAAGGGAGGACTTCGCATAGGAGAGGGCTCTTACTCTGATCACCCAGCGCCAAAGCAAAAGTCACGTTCTTCACCGACTCCCTTGAGCCGGGCCTCTGACTTCAATGCAACTACTCAACTTACTTTCCTCTGATGCTTCCTTGATCAGATGTATGAAGATGACTTAGGAACTACAAGTGAATCACACGGGAAAAATTCAAAACCTTGAATAACAGCCTTGAACTTTTCCACGGGTAGGCAAGTACTCCAAGCAGAGTTTCTGCACTTCTTTCTCTTATTGCTTACTAATTCTTCCATACATGTTAACAGGACATAGACAAGCCCAAAGGACAAAGGATGGCAGTTTATTTTTGTTAGGTCTCCAACCTTGCAAACCTTTGAGGCAAATTCAGGCACTTTGGAAAAACTCAGTTAACCAAGAGTCATCTTCCTCCTGCGTACAGACTGTTTGATTGGTTGAACACTCATACTTCCAAAGAGAACTGTGTTTTGAAGGAGAGGGGAAGAGTGTAAGCAAAAAGGGTGAGGTGGAGGACCAGCCTCTACTGCATGATAGAGATGGGGTAGAAAAGCCAAAGAGCAGATGGTGTGCCTTCCACTGCACAGAAAAAAAGCAAACAAAACAAGCTCTTTCATTATAGCCAAAGATCAAGAAAGAAACTCCTTAAAATGACTGCAGTGTCTTAAATCAGGAGAGAAGAGTTTATGAGAAAGCACTGGACAGAGAGAGAGTTAAGAGCTGACTTCCAGCCCAGCTTTCCACAGACAAGCTGCGGGGGTCTGTTGTTTAACCTTTTCAAGCTTTACCAACCTCATCTGTGAAGGAGGGATCTATGCTACAGGATTTCCAAAGTCACTATGGGGTCTAAAAAAGTCTATGAACCCTTTTTTTTTGTGGGGGGACAGAATCTCACTTTGTCATCCTTGGTAGAATACTATGGTGTCATAGCTCACAGCAACCTCAAACTCTTGGGTTCAAGCAATCCTCTTGCTTCTGCCTCCCAAGTAGCTAGGACTACAAATACCTGTCATAGCACCCAGATTAGTTTTTCTATTTTTAGTAGAAATGGGTCTTGCTTTTGCTCAGGCTGGTCTTAATCTTCTGAGCTCAAGCAATCAACCTGCCTCGGCCTCCCAAAGTGCTAGAATTACAAGCACGAGCCATCACACCTGGCCTATGAGTCCATTTTTTTTAAGTTAATTTTTTTAAATTAACACTGGAATATGGAGAGATGAGTTTTTTAAAATATTGTTCCAAATTTTTATCATTGGCAAATCTAATAGTTCATGTTTTATTTATTTATTTACTTTTGTTATTATTTTCTTTTTGAGACAGAGTCTCACTGTGTTGCCCTGGGTAGAGGACCGTGGCATCACAACTCACAGCAACCTCAAACTCTTAACCTCAAGCAATTCTCTTGCCTCAGCCTCCCAAGTACCTGGGACTACAGGCGCCCGACGCAATGCCTGGCTATTTTTTGTTGACGTTGTCAACGTTGTTTTAGCTGACTGGGGCCAGGTTCTAACCCTCCACCCTTGGTATGTGGCTGGCACTGTAACCACTGTGCTATAGGCACTGAGCCCATGTTTTATTTCTTACTTTACCATTTATCTCGAGTGATTATTACTATGTTCTTCTCTGATTTCTCCAAATTTCCTGTTGAGAGAAGAGATTTTACTTTTTTTTTGAGGCAGAGTCTCACTTTGTCACCCTCCCTAGAGTGCCATGGCATCATAGCTCATAGCAACCTTAAACTCTGGGGCTCAAGTGATTCTCTTGCCTAAACTTCGCAAGTAGCCTGGACTACAGGCCCCCGCCACAAAGCCCAGCTATGTTTAGAGATGGGGTCTCACTTTTGCCTAGATTGGTCTTGCACCTGTGAGCTCAGGCATTCCACTGGCCTCGGCCTCCCAGAGTGCTAGGATTACAGGTGTGAGCCACCAAGCCCGACCTGAGTGATGAGATTTTTTTTTTTTTTTTTTTTTTTGAGGCAAAATCTCACTTTGTCACCCGCAGTAGAGTGCCATGGCACGTCACAGTTCAAAGCAACCTCAAACTCTTGGCCTTCTGTTGCATCAGCCTCCCAAATAGCTGGCACTACAGGCGCCCACCACAACGCAAAGCTGTTTTTAGAGATGAGGTCTCACTCTTGCTCAGGCTGGTCTTGAACCTATGAGCTCAAGCAATCCACCTGCCTCGGCCTCCCAGAGTGCTGGGATTATAGGCATGAGCCACTGTGCCTGGCTGAGAGATGAGATTTTTGATTTTATTTTGTACTTTGTTTTTTTGTATATGTCAATGACCTTATGCTGTATCACAGCTTACTGTATCTGTAATGCCCATCCCCAAAAGAATAGCTCATAGGAATTTAATGCATTTGCTGACATCAGAGATTGGGTGTTTCTAATTATAAGCATCATATAAATGGAAATTTACTCAACAGTAAACAAAGATAATAGGGCTCACCCTTTCCCAGAGAAAGAAGAATATTGTCAAAGGAAATTCTATTGTCAGATGGTTCCTTTCTATGTGATAGAACCTGGGGTTCATGAATCAGCTTGTTTAAACATAGCACCTTTGGAAGACTCAACATGTAATAGAATGACAAATGGTGACATGCCCCATGCAAAGTCCAAGTTCCCATCAGCTGTGGGGAATTCAAACATGACTGAACTAAAAGATGTTCACGCTGGTCATCTGGTCCTTTCTGCCTTCAGAAATGTGCATGACAAGGCCTGTGTTCATAGCCACAGGACCACAAAGCTGGCTGGACGTACATCAGACTAGTTTCTGTGGTTCCCAAGGTGTGTTCTGCAGGTTTTGATACATTAATAGTACTTTAAAAGAGGCTCGGCGCCTGTGGCTCAACAGGCTAAGGCGCCAACCATGTACATCTGAGCTGGCGTGTTCGAATCCAGCCCGGGCCCACCAAACAATGACAGTTGCAACCAAAAAATGGCTGGGCGTTGTGGTGGGCACCTGTAGTCCTAGCTACTTGGGAGGCGGAGGCAGGAGACTCGCTTGAGTTCAGAAATTGGAGGTTGCTGTGAGCTGAGATGCCACGGCACCCTATCCAGGGTGACAGCTTGAGGCTCTGTCTCAAAGGAAAAAAAAATAGTGCTTTAAAGGGAGTAAAGGTTACCTTGGTCAAGCAACTTGCAGGGAGCTCAGGGTTGAAGTACAATCCTTTATTGCAATATATAAGATGCATGTGTCAGTCTCCAAGAGGAGGATTTGGATATTTGGTGCTTTGCTATCATTTGATTTTGGAACAACCACTTTGGTTTTTGGTCGGTTGGTTTTAGGATACCTTCTCGGAAAGGTATTCTAAGGAAGACACTGTAAAACTAGAATAGTTTAACCCTCTTTTGCTCTTTCATCTGTACCACACTAAAAATTGTCTAGAATTTTCTTAAATGTTTCATAACATCCACCATCTTCATCAGAAAAATGGTGGCATACATACTGAGCAGGTTGACAGTGCTCAAAACACTTAATGTGCATTACTGCATTGCTGCTCCTCTAGTCCTTTCTAAAAACAGCTGCATTGTGGGGGCTAGGAGGACAGACCACTACTGAAAGTCCTTGGCTTTAATCTTGGCCCTGCTTCCATATCCTAAAGCAAAATATTTAACTTCTCTTAGTTTCCATTTCTTTATCTGTAAAATAGCCTTACTACCTCAGAGAATTGTTGGAGGATTAAATGAGTAGTATATGTGCCTCACATAGTAATCCCTGAATTAATGGTCCCAAAACATAAAGTCATACTATGTATTTCTGGCAAGGATTTATACATTTGTCATTAAAATGATTTGGCAGCACACAGTTTAATTTTGGAAACCAGGTTGCCAATGTACTGAGTCAATCAGTGGTACTATTTTCTTCATAGCAGAGAAAGGACTTGTCTTAATGAAAATGTTACATTTGGGAAAGGATGGGAAGAAAAGAAAATGTGAAAGTCACCTAACTTTTTTGTGTTCTTCTTCCTCCATCCCACAGAAAGGGTTTCTTATGGTATGAAGAAATAGGAATTATATGGGTTGTGCCTGTGGCTCAGTGAGTAGGGCGCCGGCCCCATATACCAAGGGTGGCAGGTTCGGACCCGGCCACAGCCAAACTGCAACAAAAAATAGCCAGGCGTTGTGGCAGGCGCCTGTAGTCCCCGCTACTTGGGAGGCTGAGTCAAGAGAATTGCCTAAGTCCGGGAGTTGGAGGTTGCTGTGAGCTGTAACGCCACAGCACTCTACTGAGGGCGATAAAGTGAGACTCTGTTTCTAAAAAAGAAAGGAAAAAAAAAGAAAGAGAGGAGGGCCAGTGTTGAACACAAGTTGTAGGGAGTGTGTGGTCTGACAGACCTAGGTTTCATCCCTCCCTTCATGTCTCAGGTTCCTTACCTCAAAAAGTGGCCAGTATATCCCTAATCCATAAGTGGCATTCATCAAAACTAAAATAGTATTGGGAAATGCCATGCAACCATGCCTAACATAGAGTAGGCTTTTTGTCAGTGTTATTTCCTCTGTTCTCCCTAATTCTAACCAAATGGAAAAGTGGTTGCTAGGAAAGTGCCCTAAGGTCTAACAAAAACCAATAAAACCAGATCTTGGTATAGGCAAGGTGGCTCATGCCTATAATCCTAGCACTCTGGAATACCAAGCAGGGAGGATCCCTTGAGCTCAGGAGTTCAAGCCAGAACAAGAGTGAATCCCCATGTCTCCTAAAAATAGAAAAACTAACTGAGAATGGTGGCAGGTGCCTGTAGTGCCAGCTACTCAGGAGGCTAAGGCAGGAGGATTGCCAGAAGCCAGGAGTTAGAGGTTGCTATGAGCTGGGCTGACACCATGTCACACTAGCCTGGGTAACAGAATGAGACTCTGTCTCAAAAAAATAAATAAAAATAAAAACCAGATCTTGGCCTTCATAAGATTCTCTGTTAGTCTCCTATCTCTATTTGTGCTTTTCTATCTTCCTCCTGCCCAGCTTAGTTCAGAAGCTCTTAAGCAAGTATCCTTGACACAGTTTCATTTATCAAGTCACACATTCTTCCCCTTAGCCTACTGACACTAGAACAATCTTCCCTTTCTGCTGGAGAACAACCTCAACTCCCTCCCCAGTGTTATTTCTTTTAAATAATTGTCCTTTCCCTGCAGTCTGTGCCTTCTTCCTAGCTTACGTGTAACATAGGGGCAAAAAAAAAAATAAACTCCACTTTAATAAGCCCCTTCTCTAAGCTACTGATCCTCCATATTAGTCTCTCAGAAAAAACTTCAGGCCAGGCACAGAGGCTCATGCCTGTAATCTTTGCAATTCAAGAGGCTGAGGCGAGAGGAGTCCCAGCTTAAACCTGGGAGGTCTTCATATACACTGACACAGACCATGGAGAACAGGGCCCTGGATCCTGTGCACAAGGGAAGGAAGGGGGCCCCAGTGGTGAGGGGCTTGCAGATGGATGGGTGTGATTAGAGACTGGCCTTTGAATCATGCAATGTAGACGGGAACAACTCTTAAAAACTACCTGCAAAAATATAAGGGCTGTGGGTTTCAAATTGTTTTGAATATTCTTAGAGGAGGAAGACGAGAGATTGAAGGGAAAACAGGAAGACAAACTATGTAAAGCTATACACCCAGCACTGGGCTGAGGCCTTGCACACTGTAATGAGCCTTGACCTTCCCAGAAAGCAGGCTCCCTTGTCCCTTACTAAACCAGGCAGCTGTGGGGGACATTAAGATAGGAGCCAAGCAAGGTGACGCATGCCTATAGTCCCAGCTATTTGAGAGGCCAAGGTGGGAGGATCACTTGAACCCAGGAGTTCAAGCCAGCTGGGCAATAAGCAAGATCTATTCCCTTAAAAAAAAAAAAAAAATCTAGCAGACTATTCTTCCTAGCATGGAAGATCAAGTCATTGGGTAGAAGAAGGCTTTGCAGCCCATAAGGTCTCTGTGGCAACTACCACCGTTGCTGGTTAGAAATCAGATGAAATAAGTTCTGTGTTCCAATAAAACTTTATTTGCAAAAATAGGCTCCTGGTTGCAGGGTAGTTTACCAACCTGTGAGTGATTCTCAAACTTTAGCTTGCATCACAATCACAGAAGGCTTGTTCAAAGACAAATTGCTGGGGTGGTGCCTTGTGGCTCAGGGGGTGGGGTGCTGGCCCCACATACAGAGGGTGGGCCAAGCCTGCCCCCAGTCCAACTGCAATAAAAAATAGCCAGGTGTTGTGGCGGGCACCTGTGATCCCAGTTACAGTGGAGGCTGAGGTAGGAGAATCACCTAAGCAGGAGTAGGAGGTTGCTGTGAGTTGTGACGCGATAGTACTCTACCGAGGGTGATAAAGTGAGACTGTCTCTGAGGAAAAAAA
Organism: Arctocebus calabarensis; assembly: GCA_963573935.1. Lineage (NCBI taxonomy): Eukaryota > Metazoa > Chordata > Mammalia > Primates > Lorisidae > Arctocebus > Arctocebus calabarensis. Next base: position 12,161 of record CAUYON010123325.1, on the reverse strand, counting down.
AAGAACAAACACAAATTGCTGGGCTCCAACCCCAGAATTTCTGACTCAGCAAGTCTAGGGTGGGACCTGACATTTGCATTTCTAACAACTTGCCTGGTGTGGCTGCTGTTGATGGTCTGGAAACTTCTTTGAGACCACTGAAGCCTTTCTCAACTCTTTTTTATGCACCTAGCATAAAGCATTTAAAAATAAATGCTTTATTTCTACTGTAAATATACCATTTATCACATTACATTATGGTTAGTGGTATGGTTCTCTGGGATCCTTTCTAAATCACCTCCCTAACCTAAAGCCTACGGTAACAGTTTGGAGGGTCATGGTCATCCTCATTCATAGCTTGGAAGATGGAAGTAACCACTAAAGTTAAAGGGTAGAGTTTGGACAGGGACCTGCCCTGCTTTGCAGTGGACATTTCTGGAGCTCTGTGTACTGGAGCCAACCCTGCTACAAATAAAAAGAAAGGGGGGCTCGGTGAACATAGCATAGTGGTTACAGCACCAGCCACATACTTCGAGGCTAGTGGGTTCGAACCCCACCCAGGCCAGCTAAACAATGACAACTGCAACAAGAACAAAAAAATAGCCAGGCTTTGTGGCGGGCGCTTGTAGTCCTAGCTACTTGGGAGGCTGAGGCAGGAGAATTACTTAAGCCCAAGAGTTTGAGGTTGCTGTGAGCTGTGATGTCACAGCACTCTACCAAGGGTGACATAGTGAGACTCTGTCACACAAAAAAAGGGCTTGGCGCCTGTGGCTCAAGCTGCTAAGGCGCCAGCCACATACTCCTGAGCTGGTGGGTTCGAATCCAGCCTGGGCCTGCCAAACAACAATGACAGCTGCAAACAAAAAATAGCCGGGCATTGTGGCGGGCACCTGTAGTCCCAGCTAGTTGGGAGGCAGAGGCAGGAGAATCACTTGAGCTCAGGAGTTGGTGGTTGCTGTGAGCTGTGATGCCACAGCATTCTACCCAGGGTGACAGCTGGAGGCTCTGTCTCAAAAAAAAAAAAAAAAAGAAGAAGAAGAAGAAAGGGGACTCCTTTCCCCAGCAACCCACATCCCCTTCCAGAAATATACCAGGAGAGAGACATTCCTTGCTCATACTAAACCTTGAACCTTGACTTTTTCCCAAGGAAATAAAATGAGAATGGTGAGAGTTTAGCTTAATTTTGTTACTTTTTGCTTCTTTTTTTCTTTCTACTTTTCTTTTCTTTTTTTTTTTTTAGATAGAACCTCAAGCTGTTGCCCTGGGTTGAGTACTATGGCATCACAGCTCACAGCAACCTCCAACTCCTGGGCTCAAGTGAGTCTCCTCCCTCCACCTCCTAGGTAGCAGGGACTATAGGTGCCCACCACAAAGCCTGGCTATATTTTGGTTGCAGTCGTCATTGTTGTTTGGCGGGCCGGGGCTGGATTCAAACCAGCCTGCTCAGTTGTATGTGGCTGGCGCCTTAGCCTGTTGAGCCACAGGCGCTGAGCCTGTATTTTGCTTCATAAGTGGACAGTTTTACTTCGTGGGGTGTGAGTTGGGGATCTAAATACAGACAACTATCCGCTGTGAAAAGCTACTATTGCCAATTTACAAGGCATTTCAAGTGACCTGTAGTTGCGATACTTCGTAGAATATTTGAGTCCTTTCCACATCTTTACATCTTTTTTGTTTTATTTTAAGACAATATCTCACTCTGTTGCCCTGGGTAGGGTGCCATGGCATCATCATACCTCACAGTGACCTCGAACTCCTGGTTTTGAGTGATCTTTCTGCCTCAGGCTGCTGAGTAGCTGGGACTACAGGTGTCTGCCAACACCCAGCTAGTTTTTCTATATTTAATAGTTACAGTGTCTTGCTCTTGCCATGGCTGGTCTCAAACGCCTAAGCTCAGGCCATGCACTTCCCTTGTCCTCCCAGAGTGCTAGAATTACAGGCCTGAGCCACCATGTCCGGCCCCTTTTTTCTTTTTTTGAGACAAGAGTCCTACTCTGTCACCTAGGCTAGAGTGCTCTATGGGTTCAGCCTAGCTCATAGCAACCTTAGACTTCTGGGCTCAAGTGATCCTCCTGCCTCAGCTTCCTGAGTAGCTGGGACTGTTGGTGCCTGCCAACACCTGGCTAGTTTTTCTATGTTTAGTAGTGACAGTGTCATTACTCTTGTTCAGGCTGGTCTTAAACTCCTGAGCTCAAATGATCCACCTGCCTCTCAGAGTGCTAGGATTACATGTGTGAGCCAATGTGCCCACTCTTTTTTAAAAAAGAGACAGTCTAAGCCAAGGGAGGTGGATTGCTTGAGTTCAGGACTTTGAGACCAGTCTGAGCAAGAGTGAGACCCCTGGGTAGCACCTGTGGCTCAAATGAGTAGGGCACCAACCCCATATGCCAGAGGTAATGGGTTCAAACCCAGCCCCAGCCAAAAACTGCAAAAAAAAAAAAGGGTGAGACCCCCGTCTCTAAATAGCCTGGCATTGTGGCAGGCACACCTGTAGTCCTAGCTACTTGGGAGGCTCACAAGAGGATCACTTAAGCCTTAGAGTTTGAGTTTCTGAGCTATGATGCCACCATGGCACTCTACCCAGGATGGCAAAGTGAGACTCTGTCTCAATAAATAAATAGGGCGGCACCTGTGGTTCATTGAGTAGGGCGCCGGCCCCATATACCAAAGGTGGCAGGTTCAAACCCGGCCTCGGCCGAACTGCAAACAGAAAAATAGCCGGGCGTTGTGGCGGGCGCCTGTAGTCCCAACTACTCAGGAAGCTGAGGCAGGAGAATCACCTAAGCCCAAGAGTTGGAGATTGCTGTGAGCTGTGTGATGCCATAGCACTCTACCAAGGGTGATAAAGTGAGACTCTGTCTCTACAAAAAATAAATAAATAAATAAATAAACAACGAAATAAAAGAGTCTGATCCTGTGGCTCAGGCTGGCATGTAGTGGTTTGATCATAGCTCACTATAACCTTGAATGATCCTCTCTGCCTCAGCCTAGGACTATAGACATGCCCCACCTCTCCCAGCTATTTTTTTTTTTTTTTAATTTTTTGTAGAGATGGGCTCTTGCTATGTTGCCCAGGCTGGTCTTGAACTTCTGGCCTCAAACAATCCTCCTACCTTGGCCTCCCCAAAGCCCTAGCTGGGATTATAGGCCTGAGCCACCATCCCCAGCCCTTTCCCCACCCTGAGTGGCATGAATCTTCTGGAACTTACTGCCCACCTTCTGCTTTTTATCCTGAGGACACTGCAAGTAGAGCCAGGCATGTGACCGTGTATCCTTCCCCACCCCTCTCAGAGGAGAGGACACAGGAGGCACTATCAGGAACTCCTCAGAGACTGCTGGCTGCTTAGTGATGGGTGGGCTTCAAACTGAGGGTAACAATTACTTTCCTCTTTATGAGCTCCAGATCTGTCTGAAGAAGGCTCAAACAGGAATTAATTAATAGAGGAAATCAGGAGTAAGGACTCCTTCCTGTCCCCATTTTGATGGACTCGACTCTGAGAATTGAGGGCCAGACACTACTTGCTACTCATCTGGATTTTAGTGGTAAAAGGTCTGAGCCAGCACCTAGAGCACAGGGAAGTTAGCACAGCAACAGGGCAGGGCCAAACTGGCAGTGACTTAGAACTCCTGATATTCCCTGTTCTTGCCACCTTGTTAGCCCTGCCTGCCAATCAGTTTTGCATCAATAAACTTTATGTTCCAAGCTTGGCTAGATGAATGAGAGGAGAGCAGCTAAAGACTGATCTCTGACCTTGGCATGTAAACAGCCTACAGATTGGACTTGACAGTTAATAAAGGAAAGGCCCAGTAATTCTCTGATGCCTTTTTGCCTTAATTAGATTGAGCATTCAAAGGCTGTGGGGAAGCCTTCCATTTGAAGAGGGAGACCCCACAAGACAGGAAGTCACTTCTCCACTTATTCATTCAGACTGTCAGTCATTCAGTCAACAGTTGCTGACAGTTGTCAAGTGCCTATTACCTGTGCTCAGCACCGTGCCCGCTTTTAAGTGAAGTGGCTGCATGAATTCCAGAAGTCCACGTCTGCTGTTGGAAGACGGTATAGCCAGGCAGTCAAGAGCACAGCTTCAGTTCAAACAAATAGCTTGAATCCCGACTGCTGTGTGACTTTTGGCAAGTTATTTAACCTCTCTACCCTCAGCTTCCTCTTGAGGTTAATAACACCAACCTCCACAGGCTGTCATCAAGACTAAGTAAGACCATCTGTGTATAGCAGTCAGCACAGAGCCTGGTGCTCTGCAGGCCATAGACATATAGTGCTGTGCTCTTGACTAGCTGCGCTGACTCTCAGGAGCTACACAGCCTGCCTTCCTGCCCTCCCTCCCTCCCCCCTTCCCTGGCACTCTGCCAGTCACTAGGGTATCCATGATGACTCATGCACAATCCTTGCCCTCAATGATATTAGAAACTGTTGTAGAGGAGGCTAAGTTTCTTCATCTATAAAATGGGTAGCAGTGAGACTCCCTTTGAGAGATATGGAAAGAGCATTAGTATAGAAACCTGCAAATGAGCTTTGCCTGAGGGGAGGACTATGGGAATATTAGATTACAGTGGCAGCCTATGCCTTATCATCAGATGCCACTGCAGCCCTGGGGCTGTTTTTAATAGTAGATATTTTTAAATTCCTGAACCTACTTCATGTTCTGTTTGCTCACACATGGAGGTTTACTCACAGTGTTCATCACATTAATATGCTGTTTCCTTTCACGCTGTGTGATGTGAATTTCAGGGAAAGCCAGGAGAGAGCACAATATACTCTCAAAGGGACCTCATACTATGTTTACCCCAAGGGCACCTTGTCAAGGCATCTAGAGCCCACAAACTTCTGGGCTACCTACACACTCCCCCAGAGGTGGCCTGAAGCCTTTAGAAATCTGCCATTTAAGTGTCTCTGTATTTATTGGGTTTTAACCCTCATTTAGGAACCACCTAGGCTTTTAGCTAGCTAAAAGCTACTAAACTACTAGCTGCAGTGGTTTTTACTAGCTATCCTTAATTCTTAAACCACACAGAGTGAGACTAATCAGAATAGACTCCCCAGCACTTCATAAAGGGACCCTGAACATACAGTAGTTTGGAGGGTTGCAGGGTCCTTTGAGATCTCCCAGTTCAATTTCCTCATGTTACAGATTGAGAAACTGAATTCCAGGAGTGTGTAAGGACTTAAATCTCTCCTTCCCTAAAGAACTGTCTTCATTCAGATCTGTCTTTTTTTTTTTTTTTTTTTTGCAGTTTTTGGCCAGGGCTGGGTTTGAACCTGCCATCTCCGGTATATGGGGCCCGTGCCCTACTCCTTTGAGTCACAGGCACTGCCCTTGTTTTTTGTTTTTGAGACTGTCTCACTCTATGAACCTGGGTAGAGTACTCTGGGATCATGATCACTCTTGAACTCAAGTGATCCTCTTGCTTCAACCTCCCCAGTAGCTGGAATTACAGGTGCCCTTCATGACACCTGGCTAGTTTTTCTATTTTTAGTAGAGACAGGCCTCACTCTTATTCAGGCTGGTCTCAAACTCCTGAGCTCAAGCAGTCCACCTGCCTTGGCCTTCCCAGAGTGCTAGGATTACAGGTGTGAGCCACCATGTGCATGCTCACCTTTTTTTTTTTTTCCTATATGAGACAGTCTTGGCTGAACCTGGCTTGGTGGCTCACACCTATAATCCTAGCACTCTCTGTGAGGCCGAGCTCACAGAGTTCTGTGAGGTGAGCTCAGGAGTTCTAAGACCAGCCTGAACAAGAGTGAGACCCTATATCTACTAAAAATAGAAAAATCAGCCGAACATGGTAGCACATGCCTGTAGTCCTAGCTATTCTGGAGGCTGAGGCAGGAGGAGGCTTGAGCCCAAGAGTTTGAGGTTGCTGTGAGCTATGATGACATGGCACTCTACTCAGGGTGACAAAGTGAGACTCTCTTTCAAAAAAAAATAAATAAAAATCGAAAAACTAGCTGGGCATCATGGTGGGTGCCTGTAGTCTCAGCTACTCAGGAAGCTGAGGCAAGAGAATTGCTTAAACCCAGGAGTTTGAGGTTGCTGTGAGCTAGGCTGATGCCATGGCACTCTGGCCTGGGTGACACAGTCCTTCATAGCTATTTTTTTAATCCAGAGTCTAGCCAAAGATGAGGCCAGGCACTAATGATTATGCTGTTTACTCTTTGACACATCCCAATTTATCCTCCCTCCACCCAGACAGTTCTGGTCAAAGTCAGAAATCATTTCCATTACCAAATCTCAAGGATCCTCCTCTGCCCTGGGGAGGCGGGGATCTCAGCACATTCCCCTTTCCTCCCTTGTTGGTCCCCATGGACTCATCTAGACCTGCGGCTTTAAACCCCAGCTCTACACAGTTGCCACCTACACGCGCAGCATCCAGGGTGTCCAGCCCTGCCCTGGGTCCCCCACCTGGTAACTCCAGGCAGCCAAATGGAGTTACCTGCTGCCTTCTCAGCACTTCCACTTGGACATGCCATGGGTGTGTCAATGTGTCTGAACAGAAGTCCCCATGTCTTCTCTCCTTCCCCCATCTCAGGAGTGGTTAGCACCACCCTCACCTGCTCTCTATCCTAAAAGCCCTCCTTTCCCCTCCAACCTTTGGGGCCTGTCTGGACTGCCCTTTGGCTCTGGCCACACTGCAGCCTTGTCTGGGTCCTTCAGGGACCTCCAAACCTGCTCCCCACTCTTGCCCCACCCCGCACCCCCCAATATATTTTCTGCCATGCCTTTTTTTTTTTTTTTTTTTTTTTGAGACAGAGTCTCACTCTGTTGCCCTGGGTAGAGTACTGTGATGTCATAGCTCACAGCAACCTTAAACTCTTGGACTCAAGCAATCCTCTTGCTTCAGCCTACCAAGTAGCTGGGCCTACTGGTGCACGCCGTGACGCCTGGCTAGTTATTTCTCTTTCTAGTAGAAACAGGGTCTTGCTTTGGTTCAGGATGGACTCAAACTCCTGAGCTCAATAAGCCACCGTACCCAGCCCAGGCTAACTTTTAAAAATGTAAACTAGATCCAGTTACTTCCTCCCTTAAAACTCTTTGTAGTCACATGAAAGCATCTTAACTCAGTGGGGCCCATGGGCTTCCAAGCACCTGCCTTTGTCTCTTAGAGTGCTGAGAATTTTTTCCGGACTGGGGCTTTCCCTGCTTTCCCTATGCCTGCCCTGCCCACACCCTGGGTCCCCAGGGGTTGCCCTATTTTCTGTCTTCCTGGCAGTCCACACCCCTGAGGTCTCACAGTCCAGATCCTGCCACCCAGAGCAGGGCTGCCCTCTCCATCCAGGTAGGTGCTCATGGCACCTGCATACTCTTGTCCACTCACCTAGACAAAGGGTGGGGAGATGGAATAGAATCTGGTGGGGATTCATGGTCATAATGGTCATTACTATGATATGCATTTTCTGCTGATCTTAAAGGTAATTAAAACAATTTCCAGGCCCCCTAAAAGTATCATGGACCTGATGGAGCAGGTGACACTGCTTGAGGGCAAAAGCTGAAATTCATTGAAAGCCAGCTTTTATCTCCCCCTCACTGTTCTTTGAGATAGAAGGGAAGAACTACAGATTAGTGCTTTCTGGGACAAATCTTATTATCAAGACTCATGAACACATGTTCATTCTCTCCAGGCTAAACTTGCCATGGAACATGCTATCAATATAACTGCTAAATACACAGCATGTATTGGAGTGTGTCTTAAACGAATGAGCCTGTGAATAAAGAACAGCTCCCAGAGGTTGGCATTCAATACTGTTATTGGCAAGGTGTGAGAACCGCATTGTGGGGGCCACTACTGCTGATTTCCAGTTGAGGAAAACAGAATGAAAGGACTTTAGCACACCAAGAACACACAGTGATTCCAGGATTCTAGCCCCAGCCTGTCCTCTTGGGTTGTTTGGACAGACTGGGTTTGAGGTGCCCGAGGACCTTCTAGGGGAGAGAAGGGTATCAGAGGTTATTTGGATAAACTAGGTCAAGGCTCAAGAGAGAGCCATAGCTCGTGACATAGATTTGGGAATTATCCATGTATTGGTGGCATTTAGATTCAAAGTGGATCAGCTCATTCACTCTTTTGCACTCTTGTGGGCCTGGAAGTGTTTCTGTTCTTTAAACTGTTCTGAGCCAGTCTCCTCCCTCTAGCAGCTGGGCAACCTTGCTCCCTGCCTGCTCTGCTTCTGGCCCTCTCCCAGGTACACCTGGCTTCTGAGCAGCATTTGGGGAGCATCTCTTTTCCACAAGTTTGGGCTTCCATCTCCAGCCCCACTACTTCTTGGTGGACAGAATGTGACATTCTAAGTATACCACACTCAGTAAATAAATATTTGTTGAGCACCTCCTATGTGCCAGCACCATTCTAGGTACTGAGGATATCACTGTAAGCGAGGTACAGCCCACAGACAGGAGGCAGACAGTAAATAAGGAAACATCTAAGAATAGTAAGGAAGCTGATGCCCTCAAGGTATTGGGACTGAGGCAGGCAGGAGGTGGGAAGCACTCTCAAGAAGGACAAGTCTCAAGAGGGATGAGTCCCAAGAGGTCCAGGCTGTGGGCACCAGGAGAAAGGGGCCCAGAAAAGAAGGCAGTGGGGGCCTTCCTTGGGCAGGTGAGAAGGCACCACCTGGAGCATTCTATCCTGTAACCCCAAGTTAGCAGGTGTGGTGGGGAAGGGAAAAATACCAAAAAAGTCCAGAGAATAGCTTTGTACAGTGCCAGCATCTAGCCAATGAGGTTTATCTGAGGAACAATTATTGCTTTTAAAAAAAATTCAGAGAAGAGTGCTCTTTGGTGAGGAAGAAGCAAGAAAAAGAGCAGCAGGACTGACTATGTCATGTGCTGGGCCCCTTGTTAAAAAATCATGAGAGTTTGGTAGCCATGGTCCCAGCTACTTAGGATGCTAAGGCAGACTTGAGCCCAGGTGTTGGAATCCAGCCTGGGCAATACCGTGAAATGCTGTCTCTTTAAAAAAAAAAAAAAAAAATTAAGAATTTCAAACGGAGGCCGCGCCTGTGGCTCAGTGAGTAGGATGTCGGCCCCATAAACCGAAGGTGGCAGGTTCAAACCCGGCCTCAGCTGAACTGCAAAACAAAAAAAATAGCCAGACGTGGCGGGCGCCTGTAGTCCCAGCTACTCGAGAGGCTGATGCAAGAGAATCGCCTAAGCCCAGGAGTTGGGGGTTGCGGTGAGCTGTGTGACGCCACAGCTCTCTACAGAAGGCAATAAAGTGAGACTCTGTCTATACAAAAAAAAAAAAAAAGAAGAAGAATTTCAAACGGCTCAGTGTGGTGGCTCAAGCCTGTAATCCAAGCACTCTCAGAAGCCCAGGCAGGTGGATTGCGTGAGCTCAGGCAGGAGTTGGAGACCAGCCTGAGCAAGAGTGAGACCTCGTCTCTACTAAAGATAGAAGAATTAGGGCGGTGCCTGTGGCTAAGTCGGTAAGGCGTCGGGCCCCATATACTGAGGGTGGCGGGTTCAAACATGGCCCTAGCCAAACTGCAACAACAACAACAACAAAAAAATAGCTGGGCATTGTAGTGGGCACCTGTGGTCCCAGCTACTCAAGAGGCTGAGGCAAGAGAATCACCTAAGCCCAGGAGTTGGAGGTCCCTGTGAGCTGTGTGACACCATAGCACTCTACCCAGGGCCATAAAGTGAGACTCTGTCTCTTAAAAAAAAAAAAAAGAAGAACTACCTGGGTGCTGTTGCAGGTGCCTGTGGTCCCAGGTACTCAGGAGGCTGAGGCAAGAGGATCACTTAAACCCAGGAGTTTGAGATTGCTGTGAGCTGTTGACATCACAGCACTCCACCCAGGGTAAAAGTGAGACTCTGTCTCATTAAAAAAAAAAAAAAAAAAATTCAAGACAGGGACAGTAGAGCATAGCATGAAACCAAGCACAGGCCCTCTGTAACTGAACAGGCCATAGTGCAGAAGCTGGCCCAGCGCCTCCATAGCCCCTGGAGAGAATGAGGTACCAGAATACCAGGCCCCCTTTACCCAGTCTGAGCTGAGCCTCACAGCACAGGTCCAGGGTAAAGGTGTAGGGGGTGATTTCAGTTTTCTTATTTTGAGACAGGGTCTCACTCTGTTGCCCAGGCTAGAGTGCTATGGTGTAAGCCTAGGTTGCAGTGACCTCCAATTCCTGGGCTCACGCCTGGCTAATTCTTTCTATTTTTAGTAGAGATGGGGTCTCACTCTTGCTCAGGCTGGTCTTGAACTTCTGAGCTCAAGGAATCTTCCAGCCTTGGCCTCCCAGAGTGCTAGGATTACAGGCTAAAGTGCCCAATTTTCTATTTTGTATTTATTTTATTTTTTATTAAATCATAGCTGTGCACATTAATGCAATCATGGTGTGTTGGTTTCATATACAATCTGAAATATTTTCATCAAACTGGTTAAGATAGCCTTCATGGCATTTTCTTGGTTATTGTGTAAAGACCTTTACATTCTGCATTTTCTTCTAAGTGCACCGTAGGTGTGGTCCCACCAACTACCCTCCCTTCACCATCCTCCTCCCTCCCCTCCCCTCCCCCCTTGCCCCTTTCCCCATACTCGAGTTATAATTGGGTTATAGCCTTCATATGAAAGCTATAAATTAGTTTCATAATAGGGCTAAGTACATTGGATACTTTTTCTTCCATTCTCAAGATACTTTGCTAAGAAGAATATGTTCCAGCCTCAGCCATGTAAACACGATCAATTTTCTATTTTGATGAGAATGTTGCAATTTGGACAATGTTGCAAAATGGATTTAACTTTGTAGCTGATTTCATGTACTTTTGATGGTTCCATTACACTTCTGACAGTTGCACTGTTTTCTTTTTGTGGGCGGTGTAGGGTGGGGAGTGGGGACAGTGTTTTCTCCCTCATCCCTCCCCACCTGCACCCCAGCAGGGAGCAGGGTTAACATCTGAGCAGGTGTAATATTTTCCCTGCTGGCACAAATGTTTGGAGCCAAGAATGTATAAACCCCTATATTATGTCAGATGTCATTTATATCAAAGTACCCCTCCCTAATCAGACTAATTACCTTATGATTAACACTAGTCCTCTGGTTTTGGTAAATCATCTATCCTCCTTAAACATCAGATTCCTTCATCTGTAAAATGAAGATAATTATATTTCACAGGGGGTACTCTAAGGATTAAATATATGAAAAGCTTTTAGAAGAGTCTTAAGGTCTAAACAGATGCCAGCCCATGTAAATCAGATCTGCCCAGCAGTTGCTTGGTGGTTGTGGACAGGGGATCTCAGGACCGCTACAGCTCAAAAGAAACCTCTCCTGGCACCATCCAACACTCTGGGCTCAGGTATATTCTGAACATTCAACTGCTGATGTAAATTCAGTGTCTAAAGCAGCTTCCTTTCCCAGGGAGATCCCCTCGGCTTGTCAATTATGTTTCAGATCACAGATCAATAATCCTGCTTATATAAGCCAGACTTTTGTGACTTGGGATGGCTTCATAGTTTTATTAGCCCTTTCCTGACCTGAGAATCCAGATGCTGAACAGGAGGGTCAATAGGAAGCAGGTAATCATTCCTACTCACTTGTTACATGGACTTGGGTAACACTCTTATTAAATACATGTGCTGAAGACAGATACATGTATTACAAGATGGTACCATAATTTTCCTTTGTGACGCAGTAGACAACATGGGGAGTCTTCCTTGGTCCTCAGGTTTTCACTGATTCTACCCTCTGCCTGGAAGATGGCCCCATGAGGGCTTTTAAAACCCTCTTCAGGGCCAAGCGCAGTGGCTCACACCTGTAATCCTAGCATTCTGGGAGGCCAAAGTAAGAGGACTGCTTGAGGGCAGGAGCTTGAAACCAGCCTGAATAAGAGGAGAGATCCCGTCTTTACTAAACAGAAAAACTACCCAGGTATGTGGCAGGCATCTATAGTCCCAGCTATTGGGGAGGCTGAGACTGGAGGATTGCTTGAACCCAGGAATCCGAAGTTGCTGTGAGCTAGGCTGACACTATGGCACTCTAACCTGGGCAACAGCATGAGACTGGTTTTTTTTTCTTTTCTTTCTTTTTTTTTTTTTTGTAGAAACAGAGTCTCACTTTATCATCCTCAGTAGAGTGCTGTGGCATCACACAGCCCACAGCAACCTCCAACTCTTGGGCTTAGGCGAATCTCTTGCCTCAGCCTCCCAAGTAGCTGGGACTATAGGCG
>CAUYON010123314.1:0-82065 GCA_963573935.1 Arctocebus calabarensis | reverse complement strand
CAATGAAGACAGCCAACCACAGACCACCTACACTTGTGAGCCAAAAGAAAGTTTGAAGTTATTATTTAGGAAACAGCAAGAAAAATCCTAATATGGTTTTCTTTTAGCATCACTGAATAAGTGCTTCTGACCTGACACTGTTATACCTTTGCCTATTACTGATTATACTAATCAGATTTATGTTTCCCAGAAATGTCATCAAGTCACACACAATAAAGATGGTTCCAGTTCATGAACCCCTGTAATACTCTCCCTCCAGAGAAACCCTAACTGCCCCCTTCTATCACCACCCAATTCAGCAGGAAGCAGTTAGATCCAGTCTTTGCCCCTTTTCTCTAACAGTAGTTAGAGTTTCTACTTGGAGAGGGAGAATTGATGCAGGACATCTGGCGCCCTAGCCAGCTCAGTGGAGCTGGCGGACCTGCCACCTCCTCCTTGGCAGTGTTGGTGCTGCGGCAGCCAGCTGAAGAACCAGTGGGCTGGATGACAGGCAAGGAGGGGGACCTCCAACCCCCACCAGAGGCTCCGTTAGCCAAAAAGGCCAGACAGCTGCAGAGAAGACACCTGTGCCTTGGTGTCTCCTTCACTTTACACTTAAGACTAAATGTGGAACCCCCATTTCCTATGCCTAGGTCAATTTCATGTGAATTTTCTAGGCCTCAATTCCATGAATGTACTGTGTCCATTCATTGATACATTTATTCACTTTGCCCGGGCTGAAAGGACTGTGTTCATTCGTTTCCTGACCAAGGAACCCACACACCTATATATATCCCAAGACTAAAAGCCTAAAGGGGGAGACAGGGAAAGACTGGGAGAGAAACAGAGAGAGCTTTTCTCTCCCCACTTGAGTTCTCTCTCTCTACCAGGAGCTTTAGTGTTTTCTGTATTCTTTTCTGTAAATAAATTCTGTCTTACCACTGGGCGGGGGGAAGAAAGAAAGAAAATGCTATGAAGGATATGTTAAACAGTTTGATGAAAACATTTCGGATTGTATATGAAACCAACACATTGTACCCCTTGATTGCACTAATGTATGCAGCTGTGATTTAATAATAATAATAATAATAAAATAAAAATTAATGTTTAAGTATTGTACTTTGATCAAAATTGAATCCAATTTATGTGAGAATTAGTCACTATTTTCTTTTCTTTTCCTCATCCCCTCCCTCCTTCTTCTCTGTCTGCTCTCCCTTCCCCCATGCCCCACTGTGTCATTGTCATTGTCCTCATATCAAAATTGAATACATAGGATTTATGCTTCTCCATTCCTGAGATGTTTCACTAAGAATAATGTGTTCCACCTCCATCCAAGTTAATACAAATGCTGCAAAATCTCCATTTTTGATGGCTGAGTAATATTCCATGGTATACATATACCATAGCTTACCAATCCATTCCTGGGTTGAAGAACATTTAGGCTGTTTTCACATTTTAGCAATTGTAAATTGGGCTGCAATAAACATCCTAGTACAAGTATCTTTATATAATTTTTTTTCTTCTGGATAGATGCCCAGTAATGGGATTGCAGGATCAAACAGGAGGTCTAGGCTGAGATCTTTGAGGTTTCTCCACACTTCCTTCCAAAAAGGTTGCATTAGTTTGCAGTCCCACCAGCAGTGTAAAAGTGTTCCTTTCTCTCCATATCCATGCCAGCATCTGCAATTTTGAAATTTTGTGATATAGGCCATTCTCACTGAGTTAGATAATATCTCAGGGTGGTTTTAATTTGCATTTCTCTAATAATTAGGGATGATGAGTATTTTTTCATGTGTTTACTAGCCATTTGTCTGTCATCTTTAGAGAAGATTCTATTAATCTCTCTTCCCCATTGATGTATGGGATTGTTGGTTTTTTTCTTGTAGATTAATTGAAATTCTATATAGATCCTGGTTATTAAACTTTTGTCTGATTCAAAATATGCAAATATCCTTTCCCATTGGGTAGGTTGTCTATTTGCTTTGGTTGTTGTCTCCTTGGCTGTACAGAAGCTTTTCAGTTTAATTAAGTCTCATTTGTTTATTGTTGCTATTGTTGTTGCTATTGCCATGGCAGTCTTCCTCATAAAGTCTTTCCCCAGGCTGATATCTTCCAGTGTTTTTCCAATTCTTTCTTTGAGGATTTTACTCTTTCATGCTTTAAATTTAAGTCCTTTATCCATCTTGAATCAATTTTTGTGAGTGGAGAAAGATGCAGATCCAGTTTCGGTCTTTTACATGTGGATATCCAATTCTCCCAGCACCATTTATTAAATAGGGAGTCTTTCCCCCAGTGAATGCTCTTGTTTTGTTTATCAAAGATTGGGTGGCTGTAAGTTGTTGGTTCCATTTCCAGTTTTACTCCATGATTCCAAGTATTTATGTCTCTATTTTTGTGCCAGTACCATGCTGTCTTGACCACTATAGCCTTGCAATAGTCTAAAATCTGGTATGGTGATACCCAGGCTTTGTTTTTTTATTACTAAGAACTGCCTTAGCTATACGGACTTTTTTCTGGTTCCATACAAAGTGTAGAATCATTTTTGCCAAGTCTTGAAAGTAGGATGTTGGTATTTTAATAGGGATGGTGTTGCATCTGTAAATTGCTCTGGGAAGAATAGACATTTTTAACAATGTTGATTATTCCCAGCCATGAGCATGGTATGTTCTTCCATTTGTTAAAGTCCTCTGCTATTTTCTTTCTTAGGGTTTCATAATTTTCTTTATAGAGGTCTTTCACCTCCTTTATTAGGTATATTCCTAAGTATTTCATTTTCTTTGGGGATATGGTGAAGGGATTAGTGTCCTTAATTAACCTCTCATCTTGGCTGTTGTTGGCATATACAAAGACAACTGACTTGTGGACATTGATTTTATGCCCTGAGACATTACTTTATTCTTTGATGACTTCCAAGAGTCTTATGGTTAAGTCTTCGGGGTTCTCTAAGTATAAGATCATATCATCAGCAAAAAGGGAGAGTTTGACCTCCTCTGCACCCATTCGGATGCCCTTTATTTTCTTCTCTTGTCTAATTGTCTTGGATAGAACTTCCAGCACTATGTTGAATAGTAATGGTGACATAAGACAACCTTGTCTGGTTCCAGTTCTAAAAGGAAAAGCTTTTAGTTTTACTCCATTCAGTAAAATATTAGTTATGGGTTTGTCATAGATAGCTGGGGTCAGTTTAAGAAATGTGCCACCTATACTCCTCAGTGTTCTAATTAGAAAAGGATTTTATCGAATGCTTTTTCTGTATCTATTGAGAGGATTATGTAGTCTTTGGTTTTGCTTCTGTTGATATGGTAAATAATGTTTATGGACTTGTGAATATTAAACCAGCCTTGCATCCCTGGGATGAAAACTTCTTGATCATGATGTATGACTTTTTTGATGATAAGCTATAATCTGCTGGCCAAGATTTTGCTGAGAATTTCTGCATCTATATTCATGAGTGAAATAGGTCTGAAATTCTCCTTTTTAGTTGGGTCTTTATCTGATTTTGGGATCAGGGTGATATTTCATAGAACATAGTACTTCATAGTACTATGTACATGTCACCATTACTTCATAGAACATATTGGGGAAGATTCCTTCCTCCTGAATTTTTTGGAATAATTTCTGTAGTATAGAAATAAGCTCTTCTTTGAAGGTTTGATAAAATTCTGGTGTGAAGCCATCCAGACCAGGGCACTTTTTGTTGAGAGATTTTTTATTGTTTCTTTGATCTCAGTGCTTGACATTGGTCTGTTCAGGAGATGCTTTTCATTTGGGCGAAGTCTAGGGAGAGGGTGTGATTCTAAATATTGATCCATTTCCTTCACATTGCCAAATTTCTGGGCATAAAGTTTCTGGTAGTATTCAGAGATAATCTCTTGTATTTCTGTGGCATCAGTTGTTATTTCCCAAGAAACTGATTTCTTTACACATATACTTTCAATTAGAAAACTCTTAGGAAAGAATTCAAACTGGCCTGACAACAGTCAGGTACTCAATCCTGAATCACTCAGCTGTAGCCAAAAGGGCACTGTTATTTAATACGTACATACTGCTGACAAACTGACTCCTGTATACTAAAGGCTCTTCCCAGAGTAAAAGGAAAATGTATGAATAAGACTATAATACCAAGAGGTGAGTCATACATCCTGTCACTTGGCTGCCTAGAATCAAATGGGTATATATTATATACAAGTACACACACACCCTTTTCAAGGTGTCAGAGTGCCATTCCTGGGACACCATTTGTCAGTCCTTCGGACCTAGTACCCTTGAAGTAAGGGTTTTTGATTCCTGAAGGCATAGCCCCTATTGCACATCCCACTCCTACAGGGTCTCAGGACTTCATCCAGTGAGCCTTACTGGGGTCATGGCTGTCTCTACTCCCATGCTGTTCTGGGCTGGTGGATATCCTCCATTTTATCCCCAGGTCTGCTCCCAAGCTGCCTGTGAAGCTGTGAAGCTGATCTGGATGCACTAAATTAAAGGGTTACCTTTCTCTCTAGCTCTGAGTTTAGTACAGCTACTGGAGAACTCCTGCAGAAGACCGGATAAAGGAAGAGGAGTAAAATTATAGCATCTATTCCCCAACTCCCTTCTTGTGGGGTTGCCATGGGCTAATGGCATCCATTGGCTGAAGGCCACAATTCTCTGCCCACAAAGCCTTTCTCTCTGCAAGTTCTGCTAACCTCTCACAATTTTTTTTCCATTTCTCAATTCTTGTCTTGGGTCTTGATGACATGTAACAAAGGTAAAATAACATAGGTAGTTTTGGGCAATTTAGCTCAATATGCTAGAGGAGTCAAAGACTCTTTAAGCATAATTCATCAGAATTATGAAAAGAGGAGGTTCACACTGACAATGTCAAAAGGCTATTTGTCCTATAGTTCTACCAAAGGGTCTAGAGAGCTCACCCATGCCCTACCACCACCACCCACTTCATTCACTTCCAGTGGAACTGAGGGGACTTCTCAGTGGCTGAGAAGAGGAGGTGGGATCCTAGAACCGAGGAACTAAAAGGGAGTGCTGGGTAAGGGAGAAGCATGTTCTAAGAATGAGGATGGTTTCCCCAATATACTGCAAGAGTAATGAACATTGGAGTCTACCCACTGGACCAAAGATATAGGACTTGAGACTACAAAGGAGTCTGGGATGAATTGGAAAGAACAGGAACCACTCACAAATCTTCCCTTTCAGCATGGAATGGACTCAAGCATGAAACCCAAAGCTGATATAAAGGACTCTTTTTTAAATATTCTTTTGGACTTTGTGGTATAGTTGCACTGCTAGTGGTTATGGTTGTTTTATAATGGAGTGTTTCAGTTCTCCCTTCTCTCTTCCATAGTGAAGGATCTAGTCCACAGTAAAGTTACACTGAGTCCAGGGTCAGTGAACTGACTTGCCAGAGCTATAGCCACTGAGCTTCTAGACAGGCAGACTATCCCCAACTCTCTTGCCCATTCAGGCCATAGGTAAAGGGGTTTTGTAAATTTAATCTTTTTGAATTTTGTTTCATTTCAACTGAATGTGACCAGAGTCATTACAGTGGTAAGACACAGGCCCACAGTATAACTAAAAATACAGTCACATTTTTCTCTTTATGGACCACTTCACCAGGTGGAATAAAAGAAAAAATTAATTAGCTAACAGGTCAGTTATAGCAGTGGCACTTTCTTGAAAGCCAGAAGAGCATATATTCGTTTTCTGTTGCTGCGGCAACAAACTACTCACCAATTTAGTGGCTTAATGCAACACACATTTATTATCTTACAGCTCTGTTGTTCAGAAAGATCACAGTGCTGTAAAAGGTCACATGGCTGTTTTCTTTCCTCCTGAACCCAAAGCCAAATCAAACTTCCAGGCAGCTCCACCTCTTCTGAGCAGGCTTTGCAAGAAAACATGCCACCAGGCCCCTTCATAATGATCACAGAATTCAGCTGCTTTTGGTTATAGGACTGAGGTCTCCATTTCCCTTCTGGCTGTCAGCCAGAGGTTGTTCTCAGCACCTGGAGCAATTACTTTCAACCAGTGTGCCATGGTGTGCCGTGAGAGGATCTTAGCTGTGCCATGATAATTTTTAACAATAATTAATTCAATTATTTTCAAAAGTAGTTCAAAGCACAGTGAATAGATTCACTTTTTACTCTTTTTTTGATCAACATAATTTAAGTGTGCTGTGGAAATTTAACTCTAGTTTCAAGTGTGCTGTGTGATAAAAAAGGTTGAAAAATACTATCCTAGAGCCTTGATCGTGGATGGCTCTCTTTATCTTTAAAGCCAACAACAGTGAGTAAAGTACTTCTCATGCTAAAAATGCCTCTGTCTTCTCTTTCTCCCACATTCCTCTGTCTTCAGTTGGGGGAAGTCCACTACTTTTTAAGGCTCTGGGATTCGATTGGGCCTACTTGAATGATCAATGATGACCTCCCTACTTTTAAGGTCCATAACCTTAAAAATGCTTCAAAGTCCCTTTTACCATGTAATGAAACATATTCAGTTTCCAGGGGTTAGGACATGGACATCCTTCGAGGCCATGCTGCCTTCTACAGAAGCCACTGACTCCAGATTATTGCCAAGTACAGAGAAGGGATTAGCCTAGACCAAGTGATGCCACCTTTGTGTGTGATTTCTCTTTAGTTATCTTTTTAAAGCTAGTCTACTTGGAAAATGTTATAGAAATAAATGTTAATTTCAATGTTTTCTAAGTATATATGTAAATATATAATATACATGTAGAACACATATATATTTATGAAAAATATCTACTATATAACCTAGTTAGCAAAGCCTGTCCTCCTAATAAACTTAATCAATCAATTGCATTGGGCATACTGTCAAAAAAATTACTCCGGCTTGATTTTTATCCAAATAAATGTGTTCATTGTAAAATCCACTGGTTAAGACAGGAATCAGACTTTTAAGTTTATAATACATAACAAAAAATTGCTAGAAGTTGTCAAGATTAAAATTATATAATTATATATTATAATCATTACATAATTATGGATTTTTATAAGTTATAAAATTAAGAATATTTGCTATTTTTCATTAATTATCCTGTAATAGAGTAAAATTTAACCTGCAGCTAAAATTCTTAGTGTTTTATGAAAGGAGGCTTAAGGAAAAAGTATTGTTTTGTCACATGGGTATACCTATGTGTACTAAAGCAGATGTTTGACTTTGGGGAAGGGTACTACTTTGATGCTATGGTAGCCACCAAGTATGCTCTCAGGCAAGCTATCTTAAAGCATGGAACAGAAAGGTTCACCAACCAAATTAAAACACTTGGCTCACTCACCTTGTTTAATCAATTTAAAATATAGCCAGAAGCAAGGCAAAGAGATGGGATAAGTTAACATACTTAGGATAGGCTGGTGAAACTAAGCTTGACTTCTCCATCAGACATGGCAGACATAGTTCTTATGGCCCCCACACTTTTAGGATCCCATACATTCTTTTCATTTTCTTTTAAAATCAGAAGGAAAGAATAAAAAAGTAATCCAGCTTGGATTATATAATCCTTTATACTAATACATTAGTACAATATCATTTTTAATATTTCTTCATGAAGGAGGACCCCAGGAAGGCTAAATTACCAGGGGCCCAGGCAAGACATCCTAGAGCCCAGAACAGACAAACCACACTGCTCAAATCTTCGGGGCGATGGTGTTCACAGGTTGTCTTTCCTGCATCAATCTCACCCATTGACAGTGGCAATCTGAAGGCCAGTATTAAGGTTTGAACAGGAAGGTTACCAAACAGCAAGTACCCAGTATTTGTACATGGAACCAATACAAACAACAGCTCTATCTGAGAGGCTCGGGGCCAGGCATGCCCACCCATTGATATCATTTAGGAATTAACTGGCTCAACAATTTTGGTTTTGAATGATTTCTCAGCAGAGCATATGTGGGACCAGAATACAACCATAATGGGAAGTCACCAGTGGATAGCTAATTTAAGGATGATTTGCTTGTCACCCCAGAATAAGTATCATTGTATGTCATGACTTCATCTTTCCATATCTTTGTATCTGTAAGAAACATTCTTGCCCATTCTATCATACTTTCCATTTCTTTCTTTTTTTGAGTCAGAGTCTCACTATGTTGCCCTCAGTAGAGTGTTGTGGCATCACAGCTCACAGCAACCTCAAACTCTTGGGCTTAAGTGATTCTCTTGTCTCAGCCTCCTGAGTAGCTGAGACTATAGGCACCCACCACAACACCTGGCTATTTTTTGTTGTAGTTGTCATTGTTTTTTAGCTAGCCGGGGCTGGGTTCGAACCACTGAGCTATGGGCGCCGAGTCCATTTATTTCTTATCTCCAACACATCTTACAGGTTTCCTACTATCTATACATATTTAACACACTTATGGCTTCTGCCTGTGTCTCAAAACTATTTCCTTGGCCATTATGTATCCTAAGCATATCCTATGAATGTTGCCAATATCTCATTCATAAGCCACTAGCTTTCTTACTATACCTAACAATCCTTATGAGTCCTATGCCTCCCATTTTTTTTCTCACCGCTTATAGTAGAATCGAATGTTTTCAAATAATATACCAAATTTAAATTACAGTAAAAAAGTAAGATTAAGAAATAGCAGCACTAACATCATAGCCATGTCTCTTGAGATAGGTGACAGACATCTCTCAGGAGGACATTGTGGTCCCTGAGCCACACAGTGCTCTTGTAGCTTCATGCATGGCACGTGTTTTGGAACCAAGGGCAAATGCCAGGACACTCAGAGGGATCGTTCCTGCTGTGTTGACACTCCTGCTGTCAAGATCATCGTTAAAGTCTGATTTTTCATGCGTCTGCCTCCTGAGGGCACATGTTACCACATGGTGCTCAGAGTTACTGACTGCTGCAGATGCTGACGCTCTGGGAGCTTGTCAAAAACTGTTGTGAATTCTTGGAAAATTTTTGAAGAACCATTCAAAAACGGGTAAATAGAACTTTACTGCACTACATCTTATACTAGTAATTTTTTTTATATTACTCCTCTACTAGTTATGCTGTTGCACTATAAAAAGAAAATACCAAAACTATTATTATTGGCTATGGGTTTGACATTATGTGTGTTCCAGTTTTAGAGCATCGGGCAAGACGCATTCCACTAGGACTAATCATATCTAGGGAAAATCTTTTTTTAGGTGAAATCAACATGCCTCAAGATATAAGTCTCAAGATACCTCAAACTCTAAGTTTACATGAAATAACTGACCTATTAGAGACAGATAACAGCATAGAAGCAAGTGCGATAGTGATACAACCACCTGAATAATGCTATAGCACCTGTTTCTGATGAGGACTCAGGAGATGAAGAAGGTGGAACAATTATTGATTCTTTTCCAGATTCTTAGTTTGCGCTCACCTGCATATCTTATTCAGGATGACTATGACAATGAGTCTGACTCAAATGAGCCCTCATGTGCCCCTGAGGATGAATCTCTAGATGAAGTTCCATCAATGGCTAGTGAGCAGCCACCACCTCCACCAAAGAAAAAGAAAATGACAAAAATTGTTCACAAATGAAAAAAGCTGACCTCCCTGCACAGCCCATAGCAGGTGGAGTTATAGAATCACCAAACTATTTCTTCACTGAAATGAGAACACTCACAGAAATTTTTGAAATTTCTCTTCATAACAAATTCATTGAACTCATTGTCAAGTACTCCAACTTATACACTGCAAGTAAGGGTGTAAATCTTGGCTTGACTAGCTCCAAATTCAAATGTTTTCTGGGGATTGTTTTTCAGAGTGGTTACTGAAAGGCGTACGTTCAGGGAACAAAGAACAGATGTACATAACAGACTTGTTTTGTGCAGCCATGAGATGTGACCTCTTTGAAACTATATTTTCTAATTTGCTTGTTGCTGACAGTGCAAATTTGGACCTAATGGGCAAGTTTTCCAAGTCCCAACCTCTTACAAGCACACTCAATGAGAGATGTATAAAATTTGTTCCAAATGAAACTTATTGCAGTTTTAATGAATGCATAGTTCCGTATTTTGGTTATCACAGGTGCAAATAATGTATTAGAGGACAGCGCATTGGTTTGGCTGTAAGTATTGGTGTGGTGCAAGACATCAAGGCTATCTTAGCTGGTTTCAGCCACATCAGGGTAAAAACCTAAATACTAAACATGAAGAATGTAGTGTTGGTACATCACTTGTCCTTCAGTCTAGTGAGGCCACACGCTGGACAATACAATCTTGTATTTGACAGCTTTTTCACCAGTAGTGCACTGCTCAGTAAGCTCAGTTCTATGAGACATAAGGTGCAGAAACAGTTAGGGTGACAAAGAATTGCACTGACAAACCTCCATTGGAACCAGATGTTACTCTGAAGAAAAAGGAATGAGGCACATTATATTACTGAATTGATGGCAAAGATAATATTGTTTGCAGAAGGAATGATAACAGTGTTGTCACTGTTGCCTCATCTGGTCCTAGTATCAATCCCCTGTGCCTTGTCAATCATTATTCCCTGAAACTGAAAAAGAAGATCCAAGTTCAGCAGCTAAACATAATCAAAGTGTATAACCATTTCATGGGAGGTATACACAGAGCTGATGACAACATTGGTAAGTATCAGCCATCAATCCATGAAAAGAAATGCTATTCAAGCTCTCTTCCGTTGTTTTGAAATGGTCTTACAAAATGCTTGGCAACTTCAAAAATCACATGATGAGAAGCCAGTGGATTTTCTGGAGTTTCATCAACATGTGGTATGCCATCATCTGAAGACCCATGGTCATCCTCCAGAACCTGGCTGAAGAGGAAGACCTTCTCAGAAGTATAAGATTGACTCATGTTATGATGGCATGAATTAAATGCTAGTCAAACAGAGAAAGCAAAGGGAACAGTGGGCTGAAAGTCATAAGAACACCACTTTTTGATGTGAAAAATTTGGTATTGCCTTGCGTGTGACGTGTTCAGTAGAATATCAGACTGAATAGCAGGTATCATCACCTCCTGAGATAAGAAACATGATTGTGTACATTACATACATACAATGTAGCAAGAGCTCTGCCTAGTGCTCCATTTGTGGAATACCATAGAACTCAACAATGAAATATAATAAATTTCTTTTTCTCTTCAAATTCTTGTTCCTTGAATTTTTTCTAGGTTAACCTGCATGAATTTCATGCAATAAAAAATTCAAAAATTTCAACCTTCGGCATAAATAGGTTAAGCACGGCAGAAATGAAAACGGTTTTACCAACAAAATCCTCTTTTGTTTCCAGTAAGGCACACCTCAAGAACTTGATTTGCATGGGGCAATGCATGCACCTTCAGCTCCAATGTATCCTGACCTTTCAAAGCCTTCACCCAACTGCTCCACCTCTCCTCCTAATGTTGTGGTCCAGGGGCAAATATTTGAAGCCAAACTCTGTGACACAACATCAATTCAATTTCAAAAAATTAGTTTAAAATGTTTTAACTAAAAGGTTAACTATTAACCTATTCTACTGCAACTGTTCACCTCTACTGGAGTAGTGAAGTTCGAGTACCCACCAATCTCATCTCAAGCCACTGTGAAGCTTTCCTGTGTAGTTAAAATGGCAGACTTTACCTCAGAACAGCTTGCTGTGACTATCAAATGCTGCAAGACTCTAGAAACATATACATTGTGGAAGAATATTCCAGGAAAGCTTTCATACAGGCCCATGCTATATAAACCTGGGTGGTCAATGATTTAGAATTATGCGTCTGACCCTTGCTCTACATGGTGCTATCAAGGCAATAGTCCCAATATCTGGGCCATGCCAAAGTAACATTATAAGCCTGAGTTTCTTCTCTGTTTAGAAGATGCACAGGTCAAAATTACAATTAGCCACCACCCACCACACCTATACTTCTCCTTTGATGACAGCAATACATATGGGCAAAGTGACATAGAGAGAGGGCATTGTATATTAAGTTCTGGAACTTCGATCTACTTTGTATCCCCATCGTAACCCCAAGAGTATACAACCAAAGGCTGATTGCTTAGTCACCCAAACCATATTAAGTTTGATGATCTGCACCTGTCATTCTCTCACAGAAGCATCTCACACATGCAACATATGAAAAAAAGTGCTCATCATCCCTTCTCATCAGAGAAATGCAATCCAAAACAACCTTGAAGTTTCTCCTAATCCAAGGGAGAACAGCCCACATCAAAAAGTCCCAAAGCCGCAGATGCTGGTGTGCACACAGAGAGAAAGGAATATTTTTACAGAGTTGGTGAGATTCCAAATTAGTACAGTCTTTTTTGGAAAGTAGCATAAGCGTCCCCAAAGAGGTAAAAGTAGACTTTCCATTTGATTCTGCAATCCCATTACTAGGTATCTACCCAGAAGAAGAAACATCATTTCACCACAAAGACATGTGTACTCAAATTTTTATGCCATCAATTCAGAATGGTAAAGATGTGGAAACAACCCACATGCTGATCAACCCATGGATAGATCAATGAACTATGGTGTATTTATTCCATGAAATACTATTCAGCCATAAAAAAGATACTTTACATCTTTTGTATGCATTTACCTGGATAGAGTTAAAGAATGTTCTCCTTAGGATAGTGTCTCAAGAATGGAAAAGCAAGCATCCTATGTACACAATATTATTTAAAACTAGTAGATGAACAACTCCAGGCCCATATGAGGGAAAAACACAATTAAATTCAAGTAGTATGAAGAGAAGAAGGGGGCTCGGTAAGTTCCCACCTAACGAGTACAACTTAGGGGTATATGGCACACCTCCTGGGTGAAGGACTCAGCTACAACTTGGATGCTACCTAACAAATGCAAACAATGTAACCCAATCATATGTACTCTTATATTAATCCAAAATCAAAAAATAAAAGAACCTAGAGTTTCAAGATGATACATTTCAAATTAATTGTAGGCGAGAAAAGCCTCTACATAGTATACCAGTAGAATCTCCCCAGATGACAGAAACTTCACAGCAATACATTATTGCCTCAGTATTCCCATTGCTTGATGGGTCCATTTTCACACATACAATGATCAGTTTATTTCAAAGTCTCTACACCACAACCTCTGAGCGACATGACACCTTTCCCTGAACATACTGCTCGTGAACAGAAGATAGTTGGGATGGTCAATAGACAAACAACTCTCTACTGGCCTTGTGAGACCACCAAAGTACAGTTTGATACATAGATAAATAAAACACTATGTCCACCTGTCACCCTCAATGATTACAGAACATTTTACTACCAACAATATACAGGAATATTGTTCTCTGCACCACCAATTGTATGTACAGTGTTGTACATTTTGATCGATACTTCTTTAGGGAGCTATCTGAGTACTATTGGGTCATCAGTTTATCCTAAGCCCGTATATCTGGGCCTAAGATGAGCAAGAAAATTAAGTTAGACTCACAAGATCTTAGCATCCTTCACAATATAAGAACTCATACACCCTTCACTGATCCACTTGCACTTGCAATTGGTTCAGAGATTGATGTTGAGACTATTAAGTATGAAGTCCTTGGACAAACTGATACTTTGTCTTCATATCATTCTTTCAGTGCAGAATTTATTTCTTCTCTAGTACCTTGGACTGCTTTTAAGGATTAGTATCTCCAATTGTCTCATCTTAGTGGTGCAAGTTTCCTTGTCTTCTCCATAATAAAGATCATGGGCAAATTATACATACATATTACTAAGGGAAGAGTCTCTCACCCAAAGTTTACCAGTAATTAAAGAAAAAAGGAAAGAAGTAGCTCCATTAATTTCATTAGATATTCTAATCAAATCTATTTTATGTAAATAAAGAGAAGAATATATACTACCAAACCTATGTGGTTCATCAACTTCTCATCATGCTTTTTTTTGTATCAAAAAGGTAGAAAATATTAAACTCTTAAAAGCCAAGATAATTGACATTGTAATTTAAATATATATTCAAATATATATTCATTCTTATGATTATAAAGTGTATTTAAACTAAAAAGATTCAGATAAAAATTTTTATGCATAGACTTTATCCAAGGTAACATGTAAATGTGATAGACCCTAAACTATTTATTATAGATACATTGTTAATATTAACCTATTCTACTGTGGCTGCTCACAGACAATTTTTTTCAAGTAATGATTTATCCTGGGGATTAGCATTGAGAACTAGAAAGAATCACTTTTGAGAAACATATTGGGAGGAGATAAAATGTAGCTTTATTTCTAATCAATACTCTTTGTTTTACCTTCATTAAACCCCTGAGAGCCGTGCATTTTTTGATACTAGTGAGAGATGAAACAATGGGTCATTAAATGAAAGGCAGGCCCATGGCTGCCTTTGTCACTTCAGGACACACCAACAAGGGCCAAAATTTCTCCAGTTCTAATACCTTATCTTCAAAGGAAATATGTACAGGAAAGAAAAAGGAAAAGAAGATTTGGAGAGTTCTTCATTTATTTGAAGACTCTTTCCTCAAGTCAGTACTTCAAATTATCTGTGCCCCAGGGAATTTCATAACCCAGAGCAATGGATTGCAGTAAAAACTGGGGGAGTAAGATGTTTGCCCTTCTCAGATGAAGTGGGAGCTGGGCTCTGAAAAGGTAAAAATAGGAAAGAACAACCCTATGATGCCAAGAAAGAAGATCCCAAGGGTCTGAGCATGTCAGTTTGAAAGCTCTGGTCTGTACCATGCAATTCAACTGACAAGTGTTTATCAACAACATCATTGTAAAATATTTTAATCTTACAACCTTAAGTCAAGGATCACTTCTAATGCTCAATCTCCCATTGTGCTCCACATGTAATAAGGGCTACATGATAGCTATTTGTTGTTCACCTAGTTATCTGTTCATTTGTTTGTTGGGGACCTGTTATAAATCAAGTACTAGGAGGAAAATCAATCCAAGGAACATTCCCTGTCACATATTCTGTGATAGACACTCTACTAGACACCAGAGACAAAACAATAAAACTGTTTCCTTGAAAAGTTAATTGATTAGCAACTGCCAGAGATATTTATATAACTCCCATTCATTATAAAGTCTCTCTGATTCTGGTCTCCCTACCACCTTTATCCTTTATATTTACAAATGGAGAAAAGACAAAAGGTATAAGAATTATTAGCTCATGGGACACACAAAAAAGAAAAGATGAGCCAGATTTGTCTCGTGAGTCATAGTTTACTGACCAGTGACTTAAGAAAATGGAGTAAAAGGAAAAAAAAAAGAATTTCTTCACAGCAGCAATGATTTGTACATGGTGATATGGTTAATCATGGTTAGTTTTATATCATCATCTGCAGAGACAGAAAAGAACAGCAACTATGCTTCTTGGTTTATTCAAGAAGAAACCGTTGACAGGGACATCATTTTTTGAGCCATCCGTGCAGCTCAGGAGTTGCACAGGAAAGCAGAACCATGTACATAATAAGGTAATGAGTCACTTGACTGTCCAGACATTTTTTATATCCCTAACACAACCAGACTCATTTCTCTTACTTGGTTGGCTGAAGAATGTCTACTGTCAAGGCCACTGTCAGAAAAATTAACCATTAAAAATGGCTTGCTCTAAAATTCTTTCTCTTTCTCTAACATTAAAGATTGTCAGGAAGAATTCTAAGATTCTTTTGAACTGATTCTTTGAGTATGAAAAATATGTATCTATGAATGACATGCTACTAGCACTACATCTATACTTTCTGGTTTTCAACATTATCCACTGGCTTCCTGATACAAATAAGTCAGTTACCGCCCTTATTCTCCTGCTCTTACCAACACTTGTAGATTTTCTATCCCTACTTTGCTTTATTCAACATGGTCATATCAGTTCTTATAACATCATGACTCTAAATGCTATTTATAAGTGTAACATGCAGCAAACTACAACTTTATTTTGTTGTTGTTTGTTTCTTTAAGACAGAGTCACACTCTGTGGCCCTGGGTAGAGTGCTATGGCATCATCATAGCTCACAGCAACCTCAATCTCTTGGGCTTAAGAGATCTTCCTGCATCATCTTCCTGAGTAGCTGGGACAACAGGTGCCGACCACAATGCCTGGCTAATTTCTCCTTTATAGAACACATTTTCCTTTCGCCTAGAGTCACTCATTGCCCTTCCCCTCCCATCCCTTAGTTCTGATTCCACTTCAAATTTTCCTGCAGGGTTTTCTGTCTCCTTTCCTTCAGCCTCATCTTACTGGGGTGGCCTCCCACACCTGCCTTCATCAATAGTCCAGAATGCTTGGTCCACTCCATTCATCCCGGGAGTGGGATGAGTGGATGTCACATGTCTCATTGCCATCTTCCATCTCCCAATCCCAATATCACACATGTGCTAGAGCAACCAATTCCAGCTGACACAAAGCTTAACGTTTTAAAGATTTGCACAACACATTTCTCATCTATGTCACAGTCAGTTGTCACTGGGACCAGGCATACCTTTCACATGCCATCCAAAACTGCCAATGAAGGGAAACAGAGAGCTTGAGGCAGGCATACAATATTGTCAGAGGATTACTGGGGGGCAGGCCTAGGAATGGCTCATATGCTTCTGGCCACCCCTGGCTGGCCAAAACTCAGTCATAAGACTCCCAAGCTACCAAGAGGGATCAAGGCATGTGGTCTTCCTGTGTGCCAGGTATAAGAAGTGTCTCTGGGGAACGTCTAGCGCCATTCAGCCCGTCTGGTCACCAAATCATTTCATTTTCTTTTCCCAGTGTGTACAGAAGATAACCCCAAGGCCCCATTTTATCACCAGGTAATAACACAATAGTCTCTATCGGTCCTGATCCTCTTGGTCCAGTACCCTATGAACTAAAAACCAAACATAAAAAGTAAAAGGGTAGCATAAGAACAATTAATACTTTTACTTTTTAAAAACTTGAAGGAGAGGAGACCTTAGACTAACACCACCCTCAGGACATCTAGGGCCTGCAAAGATTTCTTTCTAGGTCAACCTGACAGACTGCATTGCCAGTGTGTACACCCTCGTTTGAGGGATGGCTGCAAAGGGCTCTTTTGCACAGGATGAGAATGAAGGTAACTGCACATGCCCGGGGGTTGAGATGCTAATACATGTGACAACCTCCTCCCAAAGGAAGTCATAATAAAAGCAAAATAAGCTTTGAAGGTGCACTCTGCAGTTATGTGGTATCAAATGGTATAAATGTACACATAGATTCCAATTTGTTCATTTTAAGAGTATATTTGAGCTTGATTTAGAATTTTTAAGTATTTAAACATACAGCATGGCTATCCAAAACTCTTGCTCGGGACTGTACAAATTTTAGGAATCAACTGTTCCCCAATCTTGTAGCTTTGTACGTTTAGAAAACAACTTTGTTGTAAGTAATTATGTGTTTCAGGATGAAGCAAAATTAGACATGTGTGCTCAATCCACCATCTTGAACCAAAAGTGTCCCCCTGCTGACTTCTGCTCTCCTGACGTGTCCCTGGAACCCTCACAGCTACTATGGCCTCCCCCTTCATTGTCCATCTTTCTCTTCTTCATCACTCTCAGCATCACTGCTGCTCACTAAAGTTATGAACAAAGAAGAAGTTTCATGAGGAATACTTTCATGTTTTTGCAGAAGACCATTTCTGCAGGGTATTTTCCCTCTTATATATATAATTTTTTCTTACACTATTTTTTTCAGGTCAATTCAATTTTCTAAGACATTTTAAAGGTCTGCTCATCTCTTTTCACTGTATTTTACCATCCTGTCTTAGTTGCCTTCAGGTTCCATGCAATGTGTAGCATAATGCTGTGCTCATAGTTAAAACCCAATGAATATTTGTTCAACTGCACTGCATTGAGTTGTAAACTCTTAAACTCTATGTCAAGGAATGCTTGTTTCTGTGTCATTGACATAAAAAACAAGTGAAATAATAGACAGATTTTTTAGGAATGATAATAATGATCATTTCTTGTGTGCTGACTGCCAAATGAGTACTTGGTTGCACTGATTAGTTTTCAGTACAGAATTGTGTGGACTAGATTCAAGTTTATAGTCAAAAGAGCTGAAATTCTACCTCTGGGCAGACTTCTTGTGACTGTTGTGGTTAAGTGGCACTCAATAGAAAAATTTCTGAAGTCCTCAAAAATTACTGCTCTCAAAATATTTCCCTCTGGTCAATCCCCCTCATTTGTCACCCCTCTGATGAAAGTGACATCAAGGCACACTGTATACTTTCAACCTTGGGCTAGTAGGGACAGAGAAGAAGCTGACTCTGTGAAAACTAGAGGAACTGACTTGATCTTAGGTCAAGAAACCTTAAACAAAATAAGCTCAGGAGCAGCTCAAACACAGCCCCCAGCAGGATGTGATGAATTCGGGACAGACTTCAGCCAGAGTTACTACCTAATGCTGTCAGTTCTGTGAAGTCAAACATAGGAAGAGGATTCCAGAGAGCATGACCCCTGGAATTCAGAAAGCCAGCAGTGCAGTTAATCTAGGTCACCTATTATTTGAAGAGGACTACCCCAGGGAGCACCGGGAGGCATGGAGACATGTCCACAATCCCAGAGGCATGAAAATATCTAATAAAGTTGTCAGTTGGTCAAGAAAGCCACAGACTTAGGGCAAGGTTCTAACCTCAGCAAGGAGAGATGGGGCAAAGAGCTAATCACAAATGCAGGCTGAGGCTGCCTTTAATGACCTTTGCCCATGTCCTTGGGCTTTTTGAGAGGTCTCTACGCACCAAGACTCACTCCCTCACTAAGTCCATGTGCTCCAATATTCCCTTCATTATCAGTTGCTTAAAATAAAACTAAAAGTCCCAACTCCCTGCCTGCATTAATTTGAGCCAAACCAGAAACATTTGCTGCAGGAATTTTAGACATCAATTGCCACCAAATCTGAATTGGCCAAACCAGTCTTTTTAAACCAAAGTTGATTTGTTGGCAGGATGAAAGAAAAACAGACCTGAGTTTTCAGTCAAGAATTTTCAGTTTAAAAAAAAAATTGTTATAAGTTTCATTCTATGGTTCCTGCAAAGTTTGGAACTTCCAACCAAAGTGGCTTCATCCACGTCTTTTCTGGGTGCACATTACAGAGATTCCTCTGATTCCTAACTTTTTCTACTTTGAGGAGATAGGAACACATTCCACATGCGTTTTCCATGTCATCAAAGAGAGAGAAAAAATATTGCCTCAATGTGAAAGCAATTTATAATACATATTGCATTTGTATTGAGTGAGAAATCCTACTAGCTCTCGAGAAAAAAATGAAATGAACAAAATCCAGATTTTAGGAGTTGGGTTCAAAGTTAAAAGAAAGACCTTAAAGTCTAGAATTTGTATGTTAGGAGCTGCCTTCTTCCAGAAAATTTCTTGAATGCCCTCCAGGCAGCAGCTCCCTCTAGTTTTAAATTACTCAACCGTATATACTTGGCTCTGTATCTCAGGTTTTTCTGGAAGACTGCAGAAGAGTTGGAGAAAGAACACAGAATTTTTCACTTCTGAAACCCTGTTCATCTGTTTCTTCTGCCTCTGCAAAAAGGGAATATGGCTCAAGCAGCCCTTTATCAACTACAGAAGAATGAACTAGCAAAGACCAGCCTCCCATAAGTCCTTAACGATGCCTTACTATTCTTTGGAAAATATTCTCTTGAGACGTTGAAGACAGGGCCACCAGCAAAAAAATGAAGAAAATGGTCTTCTTGTTGAGCTATGGCCAAGTAGATCAATTTGTGGGAGGGGAAGAGACCTAACCAGGACCATCAGCCTAAATGATTCTCCATCATTCATTCATAAGGGAAGCTGTTGAGTTGTCCTTTGTCTGGTTGGTCTGGGCTTCCTTAAAACTCTCCTAAAGTGAACTCTGAGGAGAAAGAAAATGCTCTTGAAGCAAAACTATGCCTGCTTTTGATTTGAATACAGATAGTGGTGTGAATTATCTGTATGGTATGAATACAGATAATGAAAGAGTGTTTCTAGATTCTTCTTGGGAGTTTTAAGTGGAAGGTGTCAGAAAATTTTCTAGAGGCATGATTGGCTTGTGACTGCCTATCTTCCTTTAGGGAGCTCAATGGAATCCCTTTGATCCCTATGGTGAGTCATTCCTGGGGAGAAAGCAGGCTCATCAAGCATTGGATAGGTGCCCCAATGGAGAAAAAGGGAGCTATATGTGTCCATAAAGAACAGATAAAAACTATTGTAGGAAAAAAAAAAATCCTTCCAGAGCCCAAAGAGACTTCTCCTGGCTTTAGAGAGGATAAGAACATCTTGAATGGCTCTTGCCCAGGATGCCCCAGCCTTGGAAAATATCATGCTGTTGTCCCCCTCAGGTAAATTTTTGCCTCTCCTTAAATATCTAGAGTCTAGATGAACATTTTGTACCTAAAAGTACCAGTGCCTTGGCATATATTCATAATAATGCTGGTGCAGGTAAAAGAAGAAAGCAAACTACATGAGTACGTTTGGAAAGCAGATTTTCCATCAGGTTTGTACACGGTTTAAATACAATCAGGAAACAGTTTTGTTTTCTCCCACTAATGCCTGGGACAGATTCCATCACTTTTGAGTCCATTTTAGCCACCAAAAAAAAAATAGTTCCATCCTCAGGAATTTAAAAATCTAGTCTACTCCCTTCTAAATCAAAAAGTTAACCTTAAATTCAGTTAAAACTTCTCTCTGCCCCCAGCTCAGTCTTGGGTTTAGATTTGGGAATGGGCATTTGGGGAGCAATCATTGTCTGCTCCTCCCACCTCGCCCCACTCACCACTTCTTTTAGATTCTTGGAGCATGAGAAGAATGAGAGGAGATGGTTAAAGGAGTTTACGCCTCACTAGTGCATTCCACAGTGCTCTCTTGGCTCTGGAAGAGCCTCTGTTGTGTTGAGGGCTTTATTT
This sequence comes from Arctocebus calabarensis, assembly GCA_963573935.1. Taxonomy (NCBI): domain Eukaryota; kingdom Metazoa; phylum Chordata; class Mammalia; order Primates; family Lorisidae; genus Arctocebus; species Arctocebus calabarensis. Next base: position 61,263 of record CAUYON010123314.1, on the reverse strand, counting down.
TATTAATAAAGAAAGAAAAGTCTCTTTTCATATGCCAGTTATGGATCTGTAGAAGACCACTGAGGGGATCTCCTGGGGTACCATCTCCTAACCCCCAAAACGAGTCCCCCTAGTGGGGCTCTTGTGGCCCAGTCTGGTCTGCTCCTGCCCCGCAGTACGTCTCTGGGGACCCCATCTTTCAGGACTTCCTGATCCTGGAAACTTTCACATGCTTGCCTGGTGCCTTGGGGATACATTCTGACCCTTCAAAACAACGCAGGTGCAGCCTGCTCAGGCACTACCCCTGGTCTTCTTCCCTTCTACTATGAGCTGCCCCCCAGCTAAGGATCCACCTTTAACTTCTCCAAGGACATCTGTCAATCTTTCTAGTGAATTCTGTGCTCTTACGGCAGCCCAAGGCAAGCTACTGAGTTTCCAAACCCCAGAGGCACTCAGCTAGGGAATGTGACATGTTCTCCCCTTCAAGTAGACAACCCCAAAGTCTATGAGATATCATCATGGCTTTATTGCATCCTTTTGGTTTGGGTAGTGAGAGTGCAAAGAAACAACAGCCTATCTTCTTTCTCCTCCTGTCTGAGGGGGAGACCCACAGCTGGCTTTCCTCACACAAATACCTTTCAAAATCATTTACCCAATAAAATTCAGTCCTCCAATTTAGGAGCTAGACTTGGATAATGGCTATAGGTGTTCCAAGGACAAGTCTGGTTACTCCAGGAAAGTTCTAGATGAATGTCAAGAGGTTTTTTATAAGGGGGGGTGCAGGTGTTTGTAGTTGTGTTTTGTGTGTGTCTGTTGTTTGCCTGTTTTTGTTTGTCTGCTTTGCCAAGCTAAATGACTTGAAAGCTTTAGCTCACGTTACACTGAGGAGAGAAAAGTCTCTTTTCATATGCCATTACACAGATTCCACCTCTATGTGGATGAGAAAAGTCACAGGATAAAGCGATGGAGTGAAGTGGCTGTTTCCACGGTGATCCCCCTGTCTCTCCTGAACTTCCCTTTGGTTGATGCCAAGGAGGCCTCGGCTCTGACCCTCTGCTCAGAGTAATGTGTCTAGCCCCAGCCCTATGCATTCTGATCCCTCTTCCAAGGGTTGGTGTTCTATCCCCGAAGGAACACTAACACATTTTCAAGGGGCTTTCAGACCACCTGGATGGGTCTTAAAGCTTTTACTTCCATAAGGCACTGGAGCATTACATTAGGAAAACTGGCTACATACATACTAGAAATTGAAAGTCCTTAGCCAGCATCATGTATTAGCTCATTAAGCATGAAATGTTTCTTCTAACCCCCCTCCAAAAAAAAAAAAAATCACCCAAAGCCATCAAGCTAAGACATACCAAAAAGATAAGCAGTGAGGTGGTATGAATAGTATCCACTCTCAATTACTACCATGAGATTTGCCAAGAAGAAGATGTTTAGCTTATCCAAGGCTCAGTGTGTGCCTGGCTCACCTGCCCCTGTGTCGGTGTGGCATCAAGGAATACATTCAATATCCCACCTCTAAAAGAAGTAGACAATTGATCCGCTCGAGGAAAAAGACTTGATATCTGTAACCCAAAGCCAAATACCTGTAACCCCCAGAAATCCTGATACATTAAATTGTCTGTGAGTAACAACAATGATTCTGATAGGAAAAACCAAAGTATTCATTGGCTTGAATTTGTTTACACATCAAAGCTGTTGAAAGTTGACAGGGTGGTGATATACCATAACCACAGTATATGGCAAGTCAGGGCTTTCCTTTTTCAGAGGTCCCAACACTGACAAAATGAGTCCGTATATGAATGATCAACTTGGCCTGTGCTGAACCCCCTCATAAGTTGTGAGGACCATGAGAAGGATGTGGGGAATGGGGGGTGGGGAGGAGCTGAGTGTCAGCCAAGACACACCAAGGGACACTTTCCAGTCTGGGCCTGCCTCTGATATGGATGCTGGAAACAGATGAGAGAGAAGGGTACTCAAGCTGTGTCTGCCATCACCTGATGGCCTTCAGAGCAGCCTGCACCACCCACCCTATGACTGGCAAGACATTTGCACTCCTGCTCTGCCCATCCTGCTCCCTGGGGCAGCCTCAGAGCCTCACTGTCCCCTTCAGCTCCCACTTTTGGAGGTCCAGGCAATTCCTCAGTCAGCCTCCCACACCCCCTCCCCATAATACTGATGTCAAAATAGAGACTGTTCCCATCTGGGAACATTGTACCTGGCCCCTGTCACGTCCTTCGGGGTGAGACCCTTCCCCAACCCTATCCTAAGCTGGGTGGAAGTGAGGTTCAAAATATCTAACAACTGGTCTGTGGTACAGGCACTAACCAATCAGAACGGATTCCAACAGTAAACAAAGCAGGGTGCAGGGCCGGCTCACAGCCCCCTGCATGGGGACTCCAAGGAAAGGATGAAGAAATTTAGGTCTGTGCTTGGGACCAGCAGCTTTTCTTCTGTTGTTAGCCCTGGTTGTTCTTCAGGTGTCCCAGGACTGCCTACAACCATAGCCAACCAAATGAACGAATACAACATTTACACAGGCGAGATCTGCCTCCGCAGGGGGGAAAAGCATCATGCCCACATTTTTAAGTTTATGGGTTTTTCTTTTTGGCTGTTTTGACCTTTAGGTAATATCACTTATAAATATCCATCTCCACATGTAGAAATTTCTGTCTCAAATGTATTTTTCTAAAATAAGGAGACGCCCTATCCATATCACCATCATACCACAAAGCTACCAGAAAGTTCCAAGGGAATCCATCATTCAGAACTGTGGCTTCTCCCTCTTCTGGGGGTCAAGAACAACTGCATGAGTCTCCGTGAGCGTTCTTCTTCACGGCGCCAATGGGACTGAGCCAGCTGCTTCTATTCTTTCCCTGATAAGGCAGTCCAGTTGGCATCCCAGGAAGAAGTCCCCTCCAAATAAAGATTCCAAAATCTAACTTCTATTTTAGCGGGCAAAGGTTGCTCATTTAAGTAGTCATGATTAAGACACCAGCCATTTCCTGGAAATAAAAGCCTACACGGAGGTGTTTGAGAGCCCAAAGTATTATCAACACCAGCTGGCAATTAATCTCTAGAGAAAGCTCTTCCTCAAGCATCTCAGTTACAGGCTAAATATACCCTAAGTGTAATTTAAATATAGACATGCTGCCTATTCCTCGCATGCCCTGGGGCTGACAGCTTTAGCAAGTGTCAGCCCAGCAGCTCCTGGCCTTGCAATAGAACCACAGAGGAGGAGTGATGACATGTTAAGTCATATGCGTAACTGGTCTGAACTCGAAATATTTTAAAAACACAAATTTCTTCTCTCTCAAAAAAAATCCATGAATTGAATTTTTTTTTTTTTTTTTTTTTTGCTAGAGAATCAGTATAGCAAAGTATAAGTCAGGGCACTATAGTGATTTGTAAAATTGCAGTTATACACGTTTCTGTTTTTGCAAAATATATTGTCACTTATGGAGCATTAGACTGAAATACATACATATATACTTAGAGTACTCAAATAACTGCCTCCCCACAACAACAACAACAATAAAAAAAAAAGATTGCCAATGGAGAGCAATACCCTCCAGGGCTATCGAGTCAAATGGCTTCATCAGAGGCCAAGGGCTTCCAATATTTCATGGGCATCTCTGGAGTATGAGAGGGCCAATCCAATCTGAGAGGAAAGATGTTGGATCAACTAAAAAACAAGAAAAGACAACCACATGCCAAGAGTATTTGGCAAGGTTTTGATTTTTTGGAAAACACATAGTAGGTAATAAGAGGCTGGCAAGAAAAAGGCCACACACAGCGAGAAACAAGAAGGAAGCCAACCACTGCTTGAGTCCCAGAACGTAAAAAGAAATGTATTTCATACCAGTCATGTTTGAATCATTGGACCAAATTTTATATAGACTTCAGGAACTTGATACTGCTATTAACAGTTTGTGCCTTTATACTAAAAAGATTGTATCTATGGTCTTCTAAGCAATGCTCTGGTCCTGAGTTTTAACTCCCACCTAAAAGACATTCATAGAACTAATCCTCTCTTCCTCATAGGTTACTCATGTAGGCCAAGTATACAATCTAGGTTTACAATATTTTTGCTTTGAATACTTATAAACCCATCTTCCTCTAGCAGAAGTTTGACTTTGGTTTTGAGATATGCCATTGGCAAAGCCATAGCCAAGAGTACAATCTGGATGAGGGACACATTTGGCCAAGCTGGGGCCTAGAAGCAATGGTCCTAGAGAAGCAGGAAATAGAGGCAGAGTAAAGAGTAGTCAGGGTCAGAAACAAGGATTCAAAAGGCTTAAGTCTCTTAAAGCAAAGCTCTCAAGCCAGGGATCGAGCCAGAATGCAAGATGCACAAGGTACAAGAAGAAACCACCTGCCTGAAAAGGGTGGGTTTGGGGGAATCAAGATAAAGGGGTGGACAATCCCAGACCCTACTGGCTTCTATCATCTCCTTGGAAGTGTCCTAAGAAGAGAGGAAGCCATGCAGCAAGGTCAGGGACATCTTCGGGGTCACAGGGACAAGAGTCCGAGGGTCCGCCTGGTCCAAGTCAAATGGGGTGAAACCTGACAAGTCTTCTTCCTTCTACTACTGCTCAACTTTATCATCAGTCTTTACAAATACATTAAGTATAAAGGTCTGTCCCTATATGACTGCTTTCATACAGCCCAGTCCTCAAGCAGAAAAACTCCCAGCTTTACAGAACATTGGTGTAAGTAATCTCTTGCTGTATCTATACTCCCACACCAGCTCTCCATTTCTCCTGCCATGGCTGAGCCTTATCCAAACCCCAGTCTAGTTCCAGACCACATCCAGTGTGAGGAAAGAAGTGGTAGTGTGGCTCCAGTTGGCTCCTGCCATGTCTCTTGATCCCACAGCCCATCTGTGTAGCTTCAGGTCCTCTACCTTAGACTGACTTAGAGATGCCCAGGCCACAGCGCTGTGCCTAGAAGGGTACTAGCTGCCATCCAGATCCCTGGACCCCGTGCCTGAACCCTGAGCTCCCACACATTCCCCATTCTGCTAATAGGGCAGTCAGTGCTCCCAAGTGCACAGTCTCTGTGTGCCACATCACCCCAGATTAAAGAACTTGGTTTCTCCCTCATCTGCTGTACCCTAAGGTCCTATTCTGATTCTCTAGTCTGCTCCTCCAGATGCCTGCTCTGATTTTCCAGTCCCCAAGAGGACAGAAGCCCTAGCCCTTGGCCACATACTTCAGGTCTGTACAACCCAGCAATGGGCATCCTCTGCCGAAAAGTCAAGTGTCACCTCCCATCTGGCCCCACTCCCTTGGACCAGATCCAGATCTAGAGCAGAAACCCCCCTCCTTTGGGTGCCTTTCCTGATTCTCTCCACCCCAGTGAGGTGAGGGGCATCGGTCCTGGGCTGCAGAGCCACCTTGTGCCTGATGTCCAGGGCAGTGCACTCACATTCTGCTTCAACTTGACTGCCTTGTCTAGGAGGGTGGGACCTCAAAGTGGGGATCAAATGACCATTCCTAAAATCTTAGTGCAAACACAGTGCCTAGCACAGAGAATGACCAAAGGTAAGTCTATTCAAAGAATTTTGGATGGATGGATGAATGAGAAAATGAATGGGCTTTCTTCTCAACAATAGTCAGCCAGACTGGACTTCACAACACCCCCTGAATTTCCATGACCTAAGTCCAACCTCTTGATGACGGCTTGCTGGGCTTTCCAGGAAACTGAGTCACTGTGCCCATCTACCTAAACCTCAGCTGTAGAGGTCTGCTGCTGGGCTCAGGGGCCCATAGTCTCCCCCACCCTAGTGGTAATGTTGGTGGCAGGCGCCCCCTTCTGTCCACTCTGTACTGTGGGCATACCACATGGAGAGTAAAATCATCCAGCCATACAACAAATCCTGATGTGCAACCTGGACCCCTATTAAGTGAGGGTGGAAACTGGTACCCTTTTAAATATGGTATTGACATGGGTCTTTTTAATTCTCCAACGGCAAATGACTTGTGTTTCAGAAACAACAAGTTCACAGGCTATGGAAGGGAAGGGCAGAAGAGCAACAAGGGGCATTTTATAAAACATACTCAAGTAACAAGTGCCCAAGACCTTCCAAAATTCTTAATCATCAAATGCTAGCAATGTACATTTAAACTGTAGAGAGATTTGGGTGTGTTTTGCTGTATTTGTCTCTGTCTCATGAAAGTACACAGGTAAATAATCAGGTGAGTTAATTCAGGAGAGTTGATTTCTTCAGGGAGAAGTTTGGAAAGGCACTGAGGCTGAGGTATGGGATCCCTCCTACCATGCTAGACTTTCCAGAACAGTGCTGATTTCAAATATTCAGTCCCATCACATGATTGATACTTCAACACTTTCTCATCCAAACAGCACCTCTTGAATATCTCACACACAGAACCCTGGTCCTGATCCTCATATTCCCTTGAGACACTTCACAGTCTTTCTTTCCTTCCTAGGAACCATCCAAGATGAGGTTCATCTGGACATGAGCTTCCAGATGAACTAACAAATGCCCCTGGTAGCCACACAGGAAAATGACCTTATGGGCTGGGTGTCTTTTGGTCCTGCAGGACAGAATTTGCCCACCCGACAAAGTGATGACTTTGAGTCCCAGCTGCTCTGCTTCCCGGGGGTGGGGGACAGGTAGCTGAGAAACGTGTGGGTACAGCACAGAGTTCACCTCAGCACCCCAACTCTGTTGTTCCTCTTCTGGATGGTGCCCTGCCACCCCCATTATCTCAACCCCCTGGTTCAACACTCTTCTCCTTTTCTTTCCCTTTCCCCCCTCTTCAATCAAATCCAGGTGCAGGTTCAGATCTGTCTGGGAAGGAAAAGTGCTGGGTAAGGGAATGAAGAGTGTATGAGATTCCATATCCTAACTCTTCACTGCTAGGAGCACTGTCACCCTTTGGGATGTAGCAGAATGAAATGGTCAGAGATACATGCACATCAAGGCTACAGAGCTCATTATGCTCTTGCCTGTAGACCATGAGACCCACACTGCTTGTATTTCATGTGAGAGGAAACTCTTTTATCATCTGCTATGTGGTTATAACAGGAAACAGGAAGGGAGGGAGGAACAGCGTCTGGAATCACAGGACCGGAAGAGGAGATGTGACTGGGCAAGTCTGGGTTACCAAAACTTGGATCTTCAGTTTCAACCCATGTCCAACACTGATTGCAATAACCACAGTACCATCCCGAACTAGCTCAATCCCAGTGAGTCCCCCAAATAGGATGAAATATAGTACAAATTCTAACAAATTGACCTGAATCCAAACTTACACAAATTTGAACTGATGTAGCACTTTCAGAAAATCTGACCCGTGCTTCAGTGCTCCTGACCCTTTATGGGTAGGAAAGCCTGGGGACCAGAAAGCTCAAGAGTCCCGCACAGGCCACAGAGACTGTTCCCCTCAAAGCCTGCTAGAAATCCAAGTAACCTTATGCCAGGCCCTGTGATTAGGTGACTTTTTACCCTTTACAAACCTAAATAGCTGAGTTTGACTCTTGCAAAACTTGGCAAACAATTACTAAACACTTTCCTGCATGACCATGGGGGATAGTCTGTGCAGGGTGAATGAAAATGGGGACATTCAATAGGAATTGGGGCCTTTACAAGGTTCATAGAAAAGCACAGAGAGGCAAGATTCTGACATCCTTGACACAAATAGCCCATTTAAGCTGTGAGCACACAGCAATTCAATCCATGTTCTGTTTCCCAGGAAAAAAAAAATCTGTAGATAGTTCAGTGAACTGACACTGAACAAATAGCATGCATGATATTTGCTGCAGAGACAAAGGGTAGGAAAAAATCTCTAACTTAGCCCTGGATTATGATTTTTTTTAGCCATTGATCCTGCAAATAGACTTGGGTCTACCACAAACTCTGTGCCCTCTCAGAGACACTATTCCTCAATTCCACATCACAAAAAGATAATTGTGAGCATTCTTGATTTTGGCTCTTCCTGGTTGTTTTCCAGCAGAAGTTATCACCATCCCTAAGAACTGAACTTCTTACTAAACCATGGCAGAATTCTGTCTGGGTGGCAAATTAAGCAACCCATGCACCCTGTGGAATGGGGGCGGAAGGGTCTAACTTCCAGTAGCACGTTATGAAATAGCAGAGAGAAAAAGATTGCTCAAAAGGAAACCTGATAACAAGGCAGAAGCAGACAAGGCCACAGAGTAGGGAAACAGAGCCAGAACACCAGAGCAGCCTTCCATTCTTGTGTGTACTCACTTAAGAATAATTCTTGGCCCCAGAGTGCCCAGCCCTGAGACCCGGGCCATGCAGAGCATGTGTTCCATGTGAGGAGACATTCCAGTGCCTGCTCAATGGGTATAGCACCTTTACCAGAAGCAGAGAGGATGCAGGGACAAGACTGTGTCATTTGAGACCCCCCAAATGAGCAAAAACCTCTTTTCGAAAGGGCCATACTTAAAAGGGAAGGCTACTGTATCTGAAAGACCATTTTCCTTTTTGCCAAGAATTGGCCCAAGGTCGTGTTACACTGAAGTCTTAAATCATCAATTCCAGGAAATTTCCCCCAGTTGTCTAGTTGAGTGGCACTCCCACCACCAAGCCACTGGCCTCTCCCAGGGCAAAGGTAGTGAGTCTAGTAGAACTTCTTCCAGAAAGGATTCATGGACCACCCAGCTACTGGTGGGGCTGGGGGCTCGGTGCACACCCCTGCAGTCCTTATATCCTTTTCAATCTCTCATACTTGCTCCCAATATTTAAGGAAGGAAAAAAATTGCTATTTAAAATGATCAGGCATTACAGCTGCTCTGCCTTCAAGGCAAGTGGCATGATCCATCTCTCTGTAGGTAGTTTATCTGTCCAGTAGTAGATCTGATGGACCTTGATGCGCCCTTTACGATGTACAGAGTGAGGCCTCTGAGCTTGTCTAAATGGGTGTGGATTAAGTCAAAGAAAGCAAATTGGTTTCCTTAATAAAACCACCAGTATTTTGAAGCTGTGTGCAAATGCCACCATTTGGGGCTTAGGGAGGAAGGAGGAGTTAGGTGATGGGGTCTGTGGAAAAACTCCTCACAACCTAAAACAATTAGTGAATTTTTTTTTCTATGCAATGCTAAAAGCTCTTCTATTAACCCAAAACATTCAGCTACGCAAAGAGAAGTGTAGCAATGTTTCAATCTGAGATGACAAGGGCAAAAAGGCGGGGGGTGGGGGAGGCAGGAAAGTGACAAGACGGAATTCAATAGGATCAGGAAAATGGAGAAATGAAACAACTGGAGAAATTCAAGGCTCATGGAAAATCCTTGGAGGTGTCTGGGAGGACAGCTCAATGCTCAGGGTCTAAGGATGAGGCAATCTGACAGAATCCCTGATCGGGGAAGATAAGAAGACCCACATTAGGAAAAAAAGAAAAAGGAAGTTGCTCAGCAAAGCCAACCTTGTCCCTGCTCCTCCAGGCCTGGATCTTATCTTCTTAGTCATCCTCCCATTACCTCTACCGCCTCAATCAACTCACTTACCCTCCAGCTCAGCCAGAGGCCAGCTCTGTCTCTTCCATCCTTCCAATATCATATTACTTTCCCTGGCCTTCCATGGCCCTTGTCCTTGCATCCCTTTTTATCCAGGTACACTCACATTCTCACTTCCCCAGAGCAGCCCCATGAGGAATCTGTACTTGACTCTCTGGATCACTTGGAAAAATTCCCTTTTCTTCTCTCTTTTCTTTCATTACACTATCCTAGTACTAATTAGAATCAGAGCATAGAGCTTTGTATGGCCTTCCTGTGCAACACAATTTGATCGCAAAGACTTCCACTGACATCAACCTCACATCTTCCTGCAGACTTATTAAATGATGGAAACACAAAAGATTGATCCAACGTCTAATGCCGACTTCCTTTTAGAGCATGTAGGGGAATGTTACAGAAACAATCATCCAGTTTAGTCATTCGAAAGCCTTGTGCCCTGAAGATCTGATGTTCAGGCTGTCTAATGACTGCTCAGATAGGCTGAGGCTAAAAGTCACCAAATTTAAGGCTGCTTTTATTTCTGAAGCCTTGATACTTTTTTTTTAACCAGCCTATGCCAAACTGTGCTCTGAGTTAGTTCTAAGTCTGCCATTTCTACATATTCTGCTCTATCTAGGCAAGGTAGACTCCACAGGATTTAGGAAAGAAAATAATATAATCATAAATGTTGAGGAAAAGTTGAAGTTCAGTATTGTTCTGCATAAAATCTGATTTTTTTTTCCTTTGAAATACCCACTTGCTTCCGTAACCCTACAGCCTGGCATGATAGTTTACTTTCTCTAGTCAAGACACAAAACCAATATGAAAGTATGCAAAAATTGTTCTGGTGTCAGGCAGATAGGGACTTCACCACTTCTTAAGTCAGTTTACTTTAGGTGGATCTATTTACTCTCTCTGAGAATCAGTTTTTACGTCTGTAAAATGGAAATAGTAACTATAAGGAGAGGACAGACACACAGAGGGGTAAGGAAAGGATGGCAACAGAGTGTGGCTCAATGATCAACACAGGTTTATTTAAATAAACCTGGGAGGGGCCTTCCACCGGGGTGGAAAGGTAGAGTCCCTTAATCTAGCTGCTCATATATCCTGTTGAGGTGGAATGGGGGGACCCCATTTGGGGCAGAGTTGGGGCAGAGTTTAGTCTTCTGAGTCAGGAAAGCCCATTTGGGGCTGAGTTTTGGGGGATCACTAACTGGGCGATCTCCCTTCCCCTGCAAATCGAAACCAGAGTACCAGGAAGAGAGCCCCACATTGGGTGCCATCTTGCAGTAGTCTGCCCCCCTGAATAACTCTACCTGGAAAAGTTCCTATAAAAACTAAATTACATAATGTATGTCAAGTGCCTACCTATGAGTCAAGCAATGAGTAACCCCTTAATGAAAGTGGCTGTCCTGCCCTCTATCTCCCTCCCTCCTTTTGCTAGTCAAATTGCTTCCTTTATCTTCTGACATGATTTTAGAGAGAGAGTGATTGGAAATTAGAGGCATTCCTTTCTTTTCATCCCCTAAAAGGTCATATTCAACTCCATCTTTGGATACCAAAGTAAGGAGGGATTTTAGGCCTTCAAATGCCTGACAATTGACAAATGATCTTATCTTCTAGCAATTGGAAGATGTGTCAATCTTTGGCTAGCAATATTGCCTTGAGCACTTGGATTTCCAATCACCTCTAATGGCATCAGTGCTTCCTGGCTTTACACCACTGTGATGCTTTGTCTGTTACTTCCTCCCAGAAGGAAGATGAGTTAACCAAAATATAAATTCCTTTCTTGACTCATTTGACAGTAGACCTTCTGATGGACAGAGAAGGAATGTAATTTTAGACCTCTGTGAGTTCATTAAAATTTGAAGACTGAAGTTATTAGTGTAATCACCCAATCACATTATGAGACATCCCAGATTTTGTTTTTCTTGGGCAAATATGTTATGTTACAAATTAACATAAACCCAAACTGACAGGAAATGCTGTCTGTAGGGAACTTATATAAGTCAATTCAACAAGTATTTATTAAGTACCTGCTTTATTCTTGGGCCCTGGCATATATAAAAAATGAATCAAAGTTTCTGGCTTCATGGAGTTTGTAAGCAAATAATGACAAAACAAAATACACTTGTTAAGTAGCAGAAAATAGACTCTGAAAAGGTTTCCCAGAGGGAGAAACTTCTGAGTTTACCCATGAAAGACTGAAGGGAGTTTTACAGGCATAGAAAGTTGGACAGGTCATTTAGGACAAAAAGAAAGCAAGTACAAAATCCCAATTGTTGAAACAGCAGTACACATCAGGTAAGGGTAAGGACTTCCACACATCTGAAGACCAGGAGCCAAGCAGAGCAGAAGGAACACAGGAGGCTGGGGTGCCAGGTGGGAGCCAGGCCACAAGGCAGACTAGTGACCCAGGAGCAAAGACTTAATGCCACAGATGGTAGAGAGCCACAGAGGAAAGAAGTAGTTAGAACCACCTGCTCCCACCTTCACAGCAGTGTGAAAAATGAACCAGAGAAGCATGCAGACCACTGTGCTGGCTGTTTGAGGATCATTCTTTAGAAAAAGAAAGCTAGAGAACAAATGCTGGGAGCTGCCTTGCTCTGTGATAGTGATACTTTGCTCTTTAGAAAACAAAAGGAGGTCTGTTTTGCTGACTCCTCTTAACTTAGAAGGCTTGCTAGAAGGAATGGGAGAAGAGTAGATACTATGATTTGTCCTCAAACTAAACCTTTGGCTGGAAGGGTTCCAGATAATGTGATCATTATACTAACAACTGAATCACTCAGATGATTCCCACATTGGCAAGATCAGCATGTACTTCCATCCAGCTGTACTTCAGTCCAACATGAGTCCAAAGAGAGAGATCCACTGGGGATGCTCTTGTCTTAAAGTGTTTGGGCAGCAGGGAGAGAGGCTTGGCCTAGCCTGGCCTCCCAGGTGTGCCAGTATAAAATGTAAAAACAAAGGAGTCATTGAACATCTCTAAGATCAGAGGGGTGGACTAGAGAAACAGGAGGAACTCTTCTAGTTCCAAGGTTCATCATCTATCTGCACAAGTGTAGAGAAGCCAGAGAGTGATTCCAAATTCACAGAAATGGTTCTCATTAAGAAGAGCTGTCTGTGAGAAATGGGATGAGAGGCAACTTGGGAAGAGGGAGGAATCCAAGTGCACTGCCTGAACGGAAGGCTGCCAGGAAGAGGCCTGGGTAAAGGAGGAAAGGAGAATCCTAAAACCAGGCACCAATTTCTTTATATCCACCGAATTTTTAAAGTGTGATAGAAGAAGGAGAAGAGCATTGAGGTTGTCAGCACTTGGAAGGCAGCAAAGAAATTCCATCTGTCTAAACCAAAAGAGATTGTCTGGCCCTCAGGGCTCCTGTCTTCTTCTAATATCTATAGTGAATTTTTTATTCTCTTGACATTAATTCCCTTCTCTCTTTAAGAGGTCCTAGCAACCCATCCATCCATCACAGTTCATCCACCTTGCCAAGGGCTATTCCCACTACACCCTCAGGGAACACTACCACAAGACTCAACTTGGTATGGACGCTAACAGTTCTTGGCTTTTGTTCTTGCTCCCATAATGGAGCCTCCATTGGTAAGGGTTTCCCCAAGACATGCCCCTAATCCCACCATCCCCCTGAAAGGCAGAATCACCTTATGGAAATGTGTGATCTTATGCAGGTCTGTGTCTAGCCAGACATTAGGAATAACTCTACCTATGTCATTGGCAGCTTACTGGAAACAGATTCTCTCATACCCTATAGCCCAGATGCTTCAAACCATTTTATTAGGCAGACACCATGCATAAAAACCTAGTGCCAGGCACCCCTGTTAAATAGACAGCATGTCCTTGCTACTATGATCTTGCAATTTAGCTCTGCAGATGCTCCCTGGGTTGTGAACTACCCATGTGAAAATTCCCCCTTGCACAAATTGTTCTGAGAGGCACTTACAGTTTAAGGGATGTGTGACAGAGTACGTTACTCAAGTATACATAAAGTAGTCTTGAGCACAGATGAAAACCAAAGAGAGAAGAGGGATGGAGGGATGGGAAAGAGGGAGAATTTTGCTTTCAGACCCATGTTTCTGAATTATCTGAATTCTTCCTATATCAGCACATATTCTTTCTGTGTTTTGTGTATTATTCACTATCTGCCTACCTGCCTGAACACTGTTACTACATTTTCCTTGTGATTGGAAACTACAGTTCAGGCAAAGGGCACAAGTCTCCTTGAGGACATAAGAAAGAAAATGCAGAGATTCTAATTCATTGCATGGTCAGTTATCGCTGATACAGAAAATTTAAAACCCATGCTCATGGTTATGATGTCAAAGTGATTGGTGAGGCCTTTAGGCTTCAGTGAAATGAAAGCATAAAACTGCATATTCTAAAGTTCATCAACTTAGGGAAAATCTGATGTGTATATGAAAGAGTTGCTGCTTCAAGAGGGGATGTGTCTATATTTGTAGGCATATAACCAATCATATGTGCATAAACATGAAACCAAGTGACAAAAGCGCATGAGGAAAACCAACTGGGAACTGCCCATTTGTGGCAAAAGGCTTCCTAAACTAGGAAGTCTGGAAGCCTGCATGGCTGCATGGAGGAGCTGAGTCTTGAGTTAAGGATGGATGGGATTTACAAGGGGAAAGAAGAAAAGTAGAGGACTCTTTTGGGAGGAGGAAGCCTGCCAAGGATTTGTGCAGAGCCAGAGGAGCTAGCCTCAGAGATATGAGTGACCCATTTGGATGCAAGATCAGTGTAGATAAGCACCATGAAATCAGGATGGACAGGCAGGGTGGAGCCACATACTTCAACATTTCTCCAATGGGAAGCTAGGAGCCACATTCAAGGGCTCAACAGGGCAGAGTCCTGATAGCAGCTGTGCTTCTGGAAGGTTATCTGGCATATCTCACAGGCATAAAGTCCCAAGCTTTCCAAACTACCCAAAGTAAATGCAGATCATATGAGAGGGCATCTCACTTTTACAAACCGAGATAAGGAAGAACTCATTCTTTCTTTTCCCTTGGCTAGTTCCTCACCCTACTCCATATTAATTTACATAATTTAAGCTTCTAGAGGCAGGTGGAGAGCAAGAGATTGATACATCTGAGACTCTTGGAAAAAGAAAACATCTGGAGCCCCAATCATTTTCCAAAATGATGGGTGGAATCAGCAAGAGGTGATAGTAAGAGACCACACAAAGACCATCCTAAGAGTCAAGTGTATGCAGGTTTACATGTGCAGTCATAACAATGTATGAAAATAAGAAACCAAATTGCCATTCAGTCATACAATTTCCCACTGGAAATGAAATTTATTTAGTGAACTTCAATGCTCCTAGAACCAAGGGATTCTTTTTTTAATTCTTGTTCCCTATTTTAATCAGATCCACATCTACAGTTATCCCGATTTTTTTTAGCATATCTAAACTGCATAGAGTGCAGCTATTGAAAATCATATAGAAAAGGCATTTATTAGCATGACAAAATGTAATGCTTTACTAAATGCAAAAGCAGGTGAGAAACAGTTCATACACAGTAAGGTAAAATTTTTGTAAAAACAGCACCATATATAAAATATGCATTTATGTATTTTTTTAATTTGAGGGAGAGAATATAAACTAAAACATTAAGTTATTTTGGGATGGAGGTGACTGCATGTAAATTTTTGTTGCTTTTCTCCCTCTTAAGTCTGTTCATGTTTCAGATCAAGTATTTTTAACTAATACATGTGTTTTTTAAAACTCCATAGAAATAGGAAGACGAGATTCAAGCATTACAGTTCTGATTACAGGAGGTCCCTGAGTCTTTTGCCTTTCTCCTTCTAAACAATTTGACAATAGAGTTGAAACAAGTCTCTGATTGCTGTAAACTTATAATAGTACTCCACTACTGTCACTGTGGGCATTTTGGGGTTGGGGCAGAGTCCGATAGATAAAGAATCAAGGCACAAGTGGTTAAATCTATCTAGCCAGAATGAAGGAAAGTGTGAAAGATGTCCATGAAGTAAAAAAAAGATAACCTTAAACAGAAGACAAGTGATATATATTTCAAAATATTTAATACATTCTTTTTGTATGCTCTCACATACTCCCAAACACTTACATCCCTTCCAAGTCCTAAGTTTATGACTGTCAATGTAATGCAGGTTTCATTTAAAAGAATCTCTTGCTTCTCCATCTTCCAAACTGACCAGTTGCAATTAACACATCTCACCACATTGCAATGTGATGCAGGCGAGAAAGACATCTGGGTAGGATGTCCTATCTCCATCCTGGCCTCTCGCCTGCCTGGGATCTCAGGAGAAGAAGGAGATCACAGACAGATAAAGTTCTGCCTGCAACCAGAATGTCACAAAAAACTAGCATCATTTCTCTTAGTGACATCCTTACATTGCTGCCCAGTGAAAGGACATAAAACTTGCTAATAGGTAATAGTAGTTATCAAAGCAGGTTTCTGCTTCTTGTTTAATATTTCTCCTGAAAACCCACTGGTAATTATCACAATGGGGCTATATTTTGCATCTGTGAGTCTTGGAATGGAAGCTAGGGTTATCATATATGTTTTCTATCTGCACATTTTTCTTTTCTGAGAAAGAAGTGCTACCTACATTTGCAAGAGATTGGCAACAGGATGACAGACTCCACACCAAACAGGTGGGACAAATTCCTATAGCATTATTACTTCCAGAGGGGCTTCCCTTTGTCCTGGAAAGACTCCCAATGGTCTCAAATTCTCTTCCTCCCCCCCCAAAGAATTTTAAAACAAAACAGCCAAACAGCCTATGAGGAAACCCAACACTGGCTAACCAATCAAGTAGACGAAGGATAACACTGACTCTCTGAGCCGATCTTTGCGCTCTCTCCATCTGCACAGACGGAGCTGTTTCAGAGCCTTTACATGCCATCTGAACCAGTGCTTCCCAAACTTTAATGTGCATCTGAAATCACCTGGGGATCTTGGTAACATGTAGATCCTTAGGTCTGGTCTGGAGCCTAGGATTCGGGATTTCTAATGAGCTCTCACGTGATGCTCATGAGATGGTTGGTCCATCCATAGTCCACACATTGGAGAGTAAGGGACCTTGACCTTTCCAGGCTTGGGGTCTTCTGGATAGCAATGGTCAAGATTGCCTAATGGCGATTGAAGCAAAGCAAGCAAGGTTTAGCATTGAGAGTGCAGTGGAGAGCATAGCTGCCTTCCTAGGTAAGCAAAATTGAATTTGGCAGTGAAAGGCTTATCCCTCCCCAGGAAATACTACTAAAAAAAAAAAAAAAGTCCAGTACCTCTGTGTCCTGAACACCTGATTAAAAGGGGGAGGAAAAGGGAGAAAGAACAGTAGAGAGACAGTGACACGTGGTGGGAGAACAAACCCAAAGTTGCTGTGTGAGCTAAAGGGTTAAAACAAATGGTGCTGCACTTTATTGAAGCCAAAAGAAACCCAGGCACCAAAACAACCCCAGAAACAGAAACACAGAGAAATTGAACAGAGATAATACATGTTCTTAACTACTTTCTCTCGGGATCCAAAATATTGTGAAATAAGAGGCAGGGTTTTCAGGAAGGAAAGGGGATCATGCTGCCACTGCCTCCACAGGTGACTCATGCTGGCTGGAGACATCAGGGAACCAATAAATGATCAGGCTCTGCCTGCATTCAAAACAAGACTTGTAATTGCACAAACACACAAACTCCAGGGCAGATTGATTAAATAGGGTAGAGCAATGAGACTCTTTCATTTCTAATTTCCAATGTTTTATTATTACAAGACACATAAAGTACATCTGAGAAGATACATGTACTTCTTGTCTAAATGAAGCATTTGTACTTTTCTTGAGTCTATCAAACATGCTTATTCCTTCATGATTTCATTGACGCAAAATGGGTAAGAGTGTGTTCAGGTATCCCCACACCATAGCCTTGTAAGGTTAGACAGGATTCTATTTCCAGATTCTCGGATCCACAGAGGACTCAGAGGCCCATAGTGAATCATCCAACTCCAACTCCTAGCTGTGAGATTGTGCTCCCGTACCAGGGAGGCAGAGTTATTTGTGGTACAATCACAGAGGCTACATATAGTGTAAATGTATGGATTCAGCTTGGCTCAAATTTAGAACTCAAGTTAAATTCCTTTGCCTTCCCAAATGATAGGGAAAGAGCAAAAGGGCAAGAGGGGAAATTTTTCCCTAAATGCTTACGTCCTCTGCACCGACTGCTTATAGAAAATAGCAGATTCCCTGCAAGAGGGGCAGAACCAGCCATGTGTCATGGTCCCAGGGACAGGATGAGGAGCCAAACTGAGGACCAAACAACGTGCACCTGTGGCAGGGGAGGAGCCTACTTCTAGCACCTGCATCAAAGATTGTGCTTTCACTTGAAGGACATCCTTTTTATTGTCCCAAGTTACCACAGCCAGAAGTAAAGACTTGGACCTGCTGGAACTGGACAAGAATCTAAGAATGTATTCAGAAGTGTGGCCATATATTCAAGGTCTGTAACTTTCTCTGTCTTCCTTGGAATTATTTCGTGGACATGAAGAGAGAAGGACAAAGGGACTGATTCTCAGAATCCCTAAGTGCTAGGGAACAAGAGCATTTTAGATCCCCTTACCTCTACTATCAATAATTTTTTGGGTGATGTGGATTGTTCCATCAAGAGCAGAGAAATGTAGTTACAGTACTGACATGAGCAACAAACACACTCAGTAAAGGTGTGCTAGAAAAGTGGGAACTCAATTTCTCCACCTGCCAAATCATCTATGCGGACCTTGCCACCCCCCACCCCTAAAACAGCACCATCTTGGAAACGTTAGGTTCCCAGACCTGGCCCTCATCATCTCTGCAATGCTTAATTGCATTCCTCACCTCACACCAGCTCTTCGGTCCCACTAGTCCTGGACTCCCCTCTCTCCCTTCCATACAATCTCCTTTTTATGGCTTTCCTTCTTAATGAGAAAAGACCCACAGTGAGACCCACACTGCATCCCCTTCCCACTCCTCCTCATATCAATGCCCTAGCCCCTTCTGTTTCAGCCCCACTGGATTTACTCCCTACCTTTGATAGATCAAAACATTCTCTCCTCTGCTTCTACCCCTCTGCTGCTGAGCACTGCTTGAAAAAGTCACCCTGCAGGGTGGGTCTCCAGCTTCTCTTGGGGACACAGCAGCCCATACCAACCCTCTCCCATATCCCACCATAGCTATTCCAAACCCTCACCAGTCTTACTAAATCCCCATCCCTTCTCCAACCTTCTGCCCTAGGACATTGGCCTTGCCTCCTACTTCATTGAGTAAAATAAAGCCTCAAGAGGATCAGATCAGGCAAGATCTCCCATGCCTGCAAATGAATCTGAATCTGTATCCATTCTCCCCTCATCTCCTTTGGAGAATGATTTCTCCTCTCATGTTCAAGGCAATCCTACCACCAGTGCTTTGCCTGGGTCCCCATTCCGCCTATTCCTGGCCTAAGACCCTGTTCCCACATCAGTGCCTCCTCTCTCTCTCTCTCCAATGTCCTCGGCCTCTCTCATCAGGCTCCCTTTGTGCAGTGTGTGAATGTGCCCAGGGCCTGCCACATTTGTAGAGGTCTCTCCTCACCTGCCATGTTCTCCAGCAACCACTCCATCTTCCCAGCCAAGTTTGTCAAAGTAGTTGACTAACTACACTTGCCCTACTCTGCTTCCTCCAGCTCACTGCGGTCAAGGTTATCACTTTCTCACCACTGACAATGTTCTGGCAGAGGTTACAGGTTGCTTCCTCAGTAGCAAACCCAGGCTCAGTGGGCACCTTTTAGACCTCATCCTAGCTGAATGTTCTGCTACTCCTTGCTCAAAACTCCCTCACCCTGTTCTTAGCCCTGATTTCTGGCTTCTGTGATACCACTCTTGTGTTCCTCTCCCTTCCCCCCCTGCTTTATTAATCTCTTTTAAGTCACTCTTGCTGGTTTCTTGTCTTCCTTTAGTCCTTCAGCATCCACCCAAGTTCTACTCTTTTCCACCCATACACTCAGCCAGGGCTCTTCCTCACCCTCAATGGCTGTATCTCACAGATAAGACAAGTGGACAGAGAGTAACCAAGTCTTTTGCTAACCATCTCCTGGTTTGATTTTTCTAAAGAACCCAAAAGTACCTCACTTTCTGACTGATTCTTCCTTTCTTGAAACTTACAGTTTGCAAAGAGGGACTCAATAAGTATGGGTACCTTCATACAGGAAATGATCTCAAGTTAGAAAGGTCGAAAATGCAAGAGAAGAGGGAGAAGGGTCTCTACAAAATCAGGAAAGAATGTGACTATTGAGGGACTGACAGAATATCACTTCAGACATATAAAACAATAGTTATTCTTCAGAAGAAAACTGGTATTTTATGCACGCCTGTAGGTGCCAACAAGTATTAAGTACTTGGCATACATTAGTTCAGTCACTAGTCATAATAATCCTGGAAGGTAGGAATTATCATTCTTGTTTTACAGAAGAGAAAATACATGCCAAGCAAGGTTAATTTGCCCAAGGTCACAAAGCTAGTAAGTGCCAAAGTCAAGACTCAACCCAGCTCTCTCCAAAGTCAATGTCCCTCAGCACAAGAAGAGAAAGGTGAAGATGAAGAGAGGTGAAACTAAGAAATCTGACAAGCTACTGTACATGAACATGGACATGAATATGAATATGAATAAGAGAAAAGCAGCATCCCAAAATGTAATAAACATACAACTTGGAGAATATTTCCCTATACCTAATGTCCCTTCCTTTTTTAGGAACCATAAAACTCAATAATCAGCTGGATCAACAGTATTTCCCCTTCCAAATGATATTTTTAAAAAAACATATATGTTAAATCTTTTTTCTGGTCTTTATCATTTTATTGAATTTAGAGTAGAAAGGTAAGAAGAGGAATGGAGATTCTTTGTGCCTCCATCCAGTGACTGTTGTTTTCTTCCTCTTTCACTCCCTCCTGACCTAGCATGATGAGGAAATTTTGTAGACCTCAATGTTGCTTTCCAGTTCTGGTGTCATGGACAGTAAACATTCCCAATAGCCACTCCCAGGGAGCCTGGAGATATTTTCCTGAGGCTTAATCTTGGTCACTGCTTTTCACTTGCATCACTGACTTTTTAAATTAAAAATCCCCATAGTTTTCATGATTAGATTGAGTTCTTAATGATAGGACTGGGGCAGGAGATGGAGTGAGGGCTCCATAAATTTTATTTTATTTTTTTCTTTAGCTTTTTCTCTAAACTTACTATGATTTCTTGTGAGTCAAGTGAGTAGTCTTTTCCTCCTTTACTTAGCTTTGGAAATAGATTGTGAAGACCAGCAAGAACTACACCAGATGGGTCAGGGATGGTTGGTGGGGATATGTGAAGTTTGTGTGTTGTGTACTGGTGGTGGGTGGAGGCATTTGTCCCTCAGGGAATGACCACTGAAAACCACTTCTCCTGCAAGGTTACTTCCTTATAGGATAATTAAAAACTAAAAAGCCAGATATTCTCTTCAAATGTGATAATAAGGGGAAATGATTCTGACCGATACTATCAAAATCACAATGTCAGTCCAATTGCTTAAAATTTTACTTCTAAATTTAGATTCCCTTAGCTACTCACTAAACACTTCTGCAGTGCAAGAGCATTCAAAAAATAGTTAAACTAAGGCACATTGATGTTCTGCTGTTTTTCTCCTTGCCTAATAAATGGCTCCAACTGGACCTCCAGATTTTGGGTGACATACAGGGTAGGAAGAATGATTCCTGTGTCCCTCCAGGCCCTGCTCAGCCTCCTACGTTGCCTGCCTGTGTCCCTCCAGGCCCTGCTCAGCCTCCTACGTTGAAAGTCCACATTTGTGCCAACTCCTCAAAGTAGATTTCCTCTCAAGCTTGTAGTAGAGAAGAGGTTACATGTTTCCCTGGAAACCTGTGGTCCTGAGTCATTGGGAAATTCACACTAAAGGAAGGAGGAAACCCCATGAAAATCACATGTAGGGAAAAAAAATGGTAAGAGTTGGAGAAATTAGATCTTAACCCTGAGATGCAAGGTGTCATCAGACACAGAGAGAAGCTGGTGCTGTGTCTCTGAGGGGATGCAGGTGTTAAGAGCAGCAGCTCAAAGGACAGTTTAACTGAATGGAACTTTGGTGAAGGCAAGGTGCCATAGCAACCCCCAAGTCCTGGACCAGAATCTCTGAGGGCTTCAGACTTGGATCACTCTCACACTCAAGGCGAACACACCGCTCTTTCCTCCAGTCACTTATTCATTTTCTTGTTCATCTTCCTCTTGATCATAGGCCACTGATCTTGCTGCTCCAGCTGATTCTGGCACACAGCAGGTTGTCACTCAATACGAAGGCAAGAAAGGAAGGCCAGAGGAAAGGAAAGGAGGGAGGGGAAGAGGGAGCAAAGGCCTGGAGGGAAAGAAGGGCAAGTGAAAAGCATCTGAAACAAGAACTAAATTGGTTTGAGTAGACAGCAAAGGACCCAGAAAATTTTGTGCAATTTCTGAAAAATCCAATGGGGCTCAGCTCAACGGAGAAGAGGTCTAAAATGTCCCCTGTGGTCAAGACAAACAGGGCAAGTCTGAGGATGGGAACACAGAATACTGAGCCCTATTCTTTGTTCCCCTGAGGACCAGGGCCAGAAGTTAGCACAGAGCCCAGCAAGCAGGTACTCCCTAAAAGCGTGTTGGAAAAAAATGAAGGTCCTCTCTAAGGCCCTTTCTAGCTCTGACATGATGACTCTGCCTTTTAGGATCTCCCGGGGCAGGCAAATCACTCTCTCCCATGCCCAGAGTGACAAAACAGAGAAGGATAAAATTGCAATTTGAAAGCTATAAAGAGGTAAAGTGAAAGCTTGATGTTGGGAAGAACCTCACTTGTTTCAGCATAGGATGTTCACTTCTATAGCTGACCAAACTGACGTTTTGTCTGCAAAAGGCCATTCTGCCGATTAATGGCAAAGGACGCTATGTTGTAAGGAGACCCAGGACTCAGCAGCCACCTCCTTATTACCTCCTCAGTTGATGGTCTGCACCACAAAACGCTGTTGATTGTTTTTTTTCCACACGGGAGCCCTCCATAACCTAATTCTGTAAAAAGGAGGGCTTGGTGCCAGGCAGCAGGCAAATTTCCACTCTTCATTCTGTTCTTCTCTTGTTCCCACCAACAAAAGTGCTAAGCCCTCTTGGTCTTCACCTAAGGATGAATGATGGGCAGGAGACCTCTCGGTGCCTTATAACTAAAAGGCACATGGGTCGGGTTCCCATGGTGGGAAGAATTACTAACAAGTTTGTGCATGTGTTTATGAACGGGTAGTCGACTAAGAAGGGAAGGAGGGAGAGGATAGAGAAGGAAGAAAGAAGAAAGGGCCACCCACAGTAACTAATAAGCATTCATTACAGTTACCAAAGAAAGAAGAACTGAAAGGATCTAACAGCTCCTGTCTCAAGTCCCAGCTAAAAAGCACTTAGTGAAATGCATTTCTGAAAAGGAAGAAGCCACCGAGTGGAAGTTCTAAGTAACTAGGTTTAGGCTTCAGTGCAGCTATTTTCTAACTGGGTAAAGTCTCTTTCAGCCTTTTCTCTGTGACAGGCCTGGAAGCACTTCACATTTGAGGAAGATGTGGTCCTGGGCCTGTGTTCCCAGACAGAGTTTTCAATGGGTTCCTCCCATTTAGCTCGCCTTTGCTCACAAATCTTCAGTGCCACCCCATGGCCTGGAGGATAAAGTCCAAGTTCCTCAACACGGTATTTGAGGCCACAGTGGGCACCCCCATCTTGTTCTTTTCATTCTAACAGCATCACACACCTCATAGTTCCCTGAAGCCACCCCAGCCTGATATATCTTTGCACTTTTTGCTCATTGCTCTGCTCTGCCTGGGACCCTCACCTACGCACAACCCACGCCAACTTCTCAGGCCTAAAAGTGAAGCTGGCTATAGTTCCTCCCTCTGTCCCCCAGATGTGACCACCCCCCAGCCACCCTGGGAATGCCGCTCTCATTGCACGGGCCATATTCTTCATGTTCATACTCTAGGTAATGAGGTCTTACCTCATCTCTGCATCTCCACCTTGGAGCACCACTCCCAGCACACAGTAGGCATTCAATAAATGTTTGTTGGGTGAAGGGATGAACAAATGAATGAACATCTTCTCCCTGCTCTTGAAACCCACATGTCCTTTAGAAGACTGAGCACTACGCTTGCACCCACTCTGATCATCACTCCCTTCCTCCAGCCTCTTGGCAGGTGCATATTTTGCTCCTTTTTCTCCTCGTACCCTCTCTTAGTTCTCTCTTATTCCCCTTTGTCACTTTAATGGCATGCTCCTGCCTCCCTATGCTGAGAAGCTGACCAGGCCAGAAGCCCAGTGATAACAATAGCACAGAAAGTTATTGACTCCAGGAGGTGGTCCTGGGGCAGCTGGGAAGCATCAGGAGGTAGGGACCTTCCTGAAACTCGCTCAGAGTGTGTATGTGCTAGGGGAAGCTGGCACGCAAGGATGGGTGCCACATCAGGAATATCATATTCCATTCTGGACCCTTCCCACTTCACATTGGAAAGGTGCAAACTGTAGCCCAAGGGCCATCAATCAAGATGACTGCCAAGGTGATAGCGGCTAGGATAAGTGACTTGAACATTTCTGCCCCAGTACTAGCAGGTCTCAGCCTTTGAGTCCAGTTTGGAGAAGCTGAAGTGAGACTGTGATTAGGGCTGTAAGTCTGACCCCTATCATCTCATTCCCCTTTTCTTCCCTTGCTAGTAGGGACAAGAAAGGCAATGAACCCCTGCATATCCATTCTCTTGGCCTTGCCCCAGGGAAGGGTTAAGACTTCTCGTCTTCTGACTTCTTCCAAGGTCTAACCTATGAAAACAAAGGAGAATATTAAAGACAGTTACCAAAACTTAAATGACCAGAATTATCCACCCTTCAGTCCTACTGACACATCCAAAACCTGTGCTACCTCCCTGGTTACTCAGGGCGATGTGGACAGCAGCAGCAGCAGCTGGCTTGACGGTGATGCTTTCAATGCCCTTGGCACGAGCACCTCCCTAGACATTGGCCTGGATGCCCAAAGCCCTGGACTTGGGCCTGGATGCCTACAGTTAAGCTTCAGCCACAGGACCTTCTAGCATCTTCTATGACTTACCTGTCAGATTGAATATTAGCAGCAGCCCAGACCCCTCACCCAGACGAGGAGCTACAGAGGAAAACCAATGAGTACTGTGCGAAAGAGTCAGCCTTGTTGGACTCTTGGGACTGGAGAAACAGAAGGGCTAGAACCAGAAGAAATGTTGTTTTCCAGCTTCTGGTATAATTCTAAGTCCCAGAAAAATAGGTGATTTCCCCACATAGTTTTGTTGCATTCAGAACTGGACTAAGATGACTGGCTTCTGATGATGAGTTTCGAAATAAGGAACAATAATTATTAGGTATTCGTGAAGACCCTTGAAGGGGTGCAGGGAGCAGAGGCCAGAGGCTGACAACACGGGGCCCTTGGTGACATCTCCAGAAGGCCACGAAGGCAGAGAAGACCATGTTGTTTGATGGCAGTACAGGAGGAGATGACAATGACTGGGGCGAGAGAAGGAAGACCCCCTTTTATTGTAATTATCCAGTTACAATTGGCTGGCAAGGGAAGGTTTTCCTGACCCACCCAGATCCAGGACATGAAGCTCCCAAGTACTCTGCCTGGCTCAGCAGGGTAGTGGCCCAGGTTCTGCACAAAGCAGAGCAATGGGATGCAATGCTGCCTCTTGCTATGGCCTCCCTAAGGAGGGACAGGCTGCCCCAGGCTATCCTCCCTACGCCTACTTCTACACTATCTCCACCCACCCCTCCAAGACTCTGAGAGGCTCATAGGATAGACCTTAAAAACAAACAAAAATTTTAAAAAGGAAATAAAAACTGGAAACTTTCTCAAAGAAAACAAAACTGAATTTCAAAGCACCCAGAAATACTATACCTCCAGCCCCTAAACCTGTCCTAAGCCAATTTTCCTGGCCTCTTCAGGACAAGAAGGGAGTGGGATCCATCAAGGTGGAAGGACTCTTAAATGCCAAGAGGTGTTTCAAATAGAATCATGCAAGACTTCAAAGGGCCCAGGTGAAACATGAGGAGATGATGGATTCAACAGTATGAAGGCAGCCAAACCCTCCCACACTATGAGGGAGGAACCCCTAGATAAAGGCTAATTCCTTAGCATGCTGGACATTGATCAGATAGCTCACAAGAATATGCAAGGAAGGAGAACCAGAAAGGAAGAGGAGTGAATGAAGAGATTGTCACCCCCATTTTCTCTCTTGAGGAGCCACATAGGTGAAGATAGTGTCCAGGGGTGGGAGGCCCAGTATGGCACAGGGGTGCTATTTCAAATACCATTATAAAGGGCAGGTCCACCCACTTCCCTCCACCAGAGATATGCCCTCAGCTGTGTCTAAAATGACAGATCTTAGACCAGCAATCCCCTAACTTTTTGTACCAGAGGCTGGTTTCATGGAAGACAGTTTTTCCATGGATGTGGCAGGGGTTGGGTGGGGGAGGGGAATAAGATAAGCTTTCCCATACTAAAGCCCAACCTAGGTCCCTCACATACACAGTTTACAATAGGGCTGGACCTCCTATGAAAGTCTAATGCCACCACTGGTGTGACAGGAGATGGAGTTCAGTCAGTGATGCTAGCAATGGGGAGCGGCTGTAAATGCAGAAGAAGCTTTGCTCACTCGCCTCCTGCCACTCATCTCCTGCTATGTGCCCAGGTTCCTAACAGGGCATGGACTGGTAGCATTCTGCTGCCCGGGATGGGGATCGGAGACCCCAGTCTTAGAGAAACACAAGAGGGAGACAGAAAGTGAGGAAGGTAAAAGGCCTCACCTAGACATTTTCCCCTAAGGAGTTGTTTCTATCCTGGGCTGCAGAACACATTTTCTAACAAGTAGGGAACCAGCCAGTAATTTTATCATAGCCAGCCCTCAGTCTGAAAGCTGACTTACCTTCATCATCTGAAATGGCCCTAGCAGGAAGGAAGGTGGAGTGCTGCTTGTAGCCATTCACAGGTCATTACGGATCACCACTCTCAGCTGAGCCTTACTGCCAATTCCGTGCCTTGGCAGCTAACGGGAGCTTAGGAGGAGGGCTCTACGAGCAGATGGTGCCCATCTGGTTTGCTACTCATCTTCTAGCCAAGGGGAAAGAACCCGTAACCCCTGGGGTCAATAATCTGGCTGCAAGGAACTTGTCCAAGTGATTCTGGGAGAGAGGAGGTGCCCTTGTGCATCTGGTGCCACAGAGGACAGAGGGGGGGTGGCTCCTCCTGGAGCCCTCCATTCCTCCTGCTGTGTGTGGTTTTCATATTTGGAGTAAAGGCTTCATGGCCGTGAAGAACTGCCAAGAAGAATGTGAGATATGGAGCTAAGCATGTCTTTATTTTAGGTTCCAGTCCTGTCACTCATGGGTGGTGGGTGTCACTAAATTCTTCTGACTCCTGGGATACCCCCAACCCCCACAAACTGCTGCTCTGTATTCATGCCCAAGAGAGACTGTCCATGGAACTTTTCCATGAATCTGACAAGCCACTGGAGAAAGGCTGTTGAGATTTCTATTGGGAATAAAAAATAAGTTAACCAAAGACAAGAAAAGTTGAAAAGGGAAATGGCTGTCAGACAAAGTATACTTGTCTATAGTAGTCAAACAATTGAGTTGTATATTTTTCCCATTGGATCAATTAGGTTTTTCTATAAGAGAATAGCACTGGCTAAAAATTATAATAGTAGGAGTAATAGAAATAGTTGATATTAAATATTTAAATAAGTATTTACATAATTGATAGTAAAGTCTTTAATTATAGAGGGAGGGGTTAGAGTGTGTGATGTTCAATAGCTTCATGTACCATATCTCTGGGGCATTCCAACCCAGAAAATTCTAACCTCTTGATTTTTAATCTTTGTTAAGAGGTGACCTCTTGCTTTGTTCTAATCACCTTTGGGACATCTAAGTGTCTGCCAGAAAAGGCCCAGAAGCCTCAGAATAAAGATACAGAATGAAATAAGCATTGTTTTTATTTAATTGGGGAGGGTGAGGAAATACATCATACTTTCCTGCTCCCCCTCTAGCCAGTTCTCTGCATGTTAGAATATAGTAAACTGTCCTATGGGGAGGTTCATGGGGCAGAGGACCTGCTTCATTACTTTAGTAAAGTGACACAACATCTCTACATTTGTCTCCTTATTTGGTAACCACAGACAAAGTTGGGCATCTCACTATCAACAGATGGGAAGTATTTGGGCAGGGGTAACCCAGCCTGACACGTTGCTTGTATTTGGCATATAATTCAGTGCTAACTAATCCCCTCTGCTGTCATGTAGGCTTGAGATGTATAGAGTCAAAGCCAAGCATTTTCAGCATCTCACCTGGGTCTTTCAAGACTCTTTTTAAGGGTCTTTAGACCCTCTGGGAAGCAGGCTTCACATGTGTCTTCAGACGCTGATAGGTGAATTATTTTGTCTTGAGCCAGGGATAAGTCTTTTTATTTTATATTGATTGCATCTGAAATCATTTTTCCCAAACTTCTCACCTGCTCAGGGCCTGGCCCTTCCCTAGTCTCAGGTGCCTTTAGCTCGCTGGCACTCCTCCATGCCTCTGACAGGGGACCCCATTCACCCTGCTGTTGCCCAGGGGGTCAGTGAACCCCTCAACCCTCCCCACCATGACACACTGGAAAGACACCCTGTGATCCTTACAGAATTCAGGCCCCAGGTGGAAAACAGAGCTCTCACCCACCCCATCTGCCTAGACAAGCTGTACCGGCCCCTTTCCTTGGGGTCTTGACAATTTCCCTCTTTCCTTGTTTCACTTTTTTTCTCTTCTCAGGCTGGGAGATTTGTTTTTTACAGAATGATTAAATTCCTTTTTGTCTTTTTGCTTCTGGAGACTTTTGTGCCTGTCCCCCACATTTTCTTTTCTTTTACCTTTTTCCATTCTTCTGTGGGTATCCTCTAGGGATTCAGATGTTTGAGAAAATCAAAAGCCAAGAAATGTTAGGCTATTTCTGTTTTCTACCCAGTCACATCCTTCTTTCACTGGAGTGAGGAGGTAGGGGGCTATGCAGAGGGTGAACTGTGAGGAAAAGGAAGAAATAAATGTAAGGTTTGAGAAAACAAAGTCATACCACATAGTATTACCCAGCCCCATTCATAATATGCAATCAAATTATCATAATAAATTTAACAATACCTCTTCTAGGAGCTCCTCAGAGGCCTGGGGACAAGAAGTGGGGGTGGAGAGAAGAGAAGGAGAAGGCAGAGGGGCTTCCCCATCCCCTTCCTGGAGGCACATTTTCTGGGCTAGACCCTTCACATGTGGGCAGGACATTGGTCCTGTGTCCCAGCCCCTGCAGAGCTGAGCCAGGGAAGGGAGCAAGCCCAAGAGTGTCTGGTTTCCAAGAGCATGGGTCTGGAGCCAAGATCTGGGACCTGTTTTATCCCTCGCTCCAGAATTCCCCCAGTCCTGTCCCATCCACCTCCTATTTGCTAGAGAGAGGAAGTAGACTCTGCTCTGCCCTCCATACCCACTAGCCTCACACAGAAAGGGTTGAAAAAGCAGGAGCTCAGCCTCCAGCTACAGAAAACTGCCTTCCCCACCCCTTTCTCAGAAAGACATGGTCCACTCAGTGGCATGATGCCAGATATAAAGTGGTTCTTGGATGTGAATCTTCTCCAAATCAGGAAGAAAAATGTTCTGTTCCTACCTAAGAAACTAGACTCTACAGGTTCAGACCAAGAAGAAGAACCACTTAATACAAAGGGGGAAGGGGATAAAGTTCAAGTGTACAATAAATGGGGAAGCCTCTTATTTTCTATAAATTAATATGACTTCACCTTTGAGACCCAGCCCACCAGGGCTGTAGTAAAGTCTACCTGCACTGGACTCCTAGGGCCTTCCACCTGCCAGTGTGGCCCTGACCCTCAGGCAGAGCTGCCTCAGGGCTCCTGTGCTGAAGCCCACTATGCCTTCCTCCCCCTTCCAGGGGCTATACATGCAACCCTCAGCCTTCTGGGGGACTTCAGACTTCTCTCTGCCCTGTCCCCAGTCTATGAGGGAGAACTTTTTTTCCCATCGGTGTTTTCCAAGTCATTTTGCTCCCTGTCAAATGAAATCCTCCCGTTAAGCCTGGCTTTTGAAACAAAGAGCCAGGAATTCTTCTGGCACTATAGTCCTCCCTGCAGGAAATGAAACTGAACCTGAGATCTACTTGATGTGAGACAAAGGAAGGGAAAAATACAGGGAGGTGAAACAGGGAAACAGGCGGCCATATAACACAGAGCCCAAGGCCCCTCACTGCCCTGATCACAAACAGGAAGTGGTGACAGAATAAGAGGAGGAAAACAAGATGGTGAGGAAATTAGCCCCTGCTTGACCTTGCAGCTCACTGTACCCTAGTTATGATACATCAGCATGCTGATGACAGTTCCAGAGGGACCTTAGGTTTCCAGTTTGGGGAAATCCACTGCCCCTGTTCTCCCCTGCTTAGCCTACAGTTAAGCTAGTGCTTGAATTAAAAAAAAAAAAAAGGAAAAAGAAACCCCAAAGGTGCTATTCTCCTCAGCAGGGAGACCTACTGTCTACTCTGACTGTAGTAGATCTGCTAGATTTCCTAAATAACACTTGCTTCTGCTTTATATTGTCAGCTTTGGGGGGAGGATGGCTGACCAGAAGCACCTATCGTCAGAAGCTCCCATCCAGAAGGAGAAAAATTGGACTGAAGTGAACTCGGGGTACTTGAAAGTGGGGAAGACATCGCAAGGAGAAGAAACCAAGGTGGTCAATAACCCCACTGAGACAAAGTGCTCCTGAAATCTTTCTTGCATGAAGCCAATGACCCGCATGGACTCCAAGTGGATCACAGCATTGGGACCACTCTCCTGTAAC
The DNA here is from genome assembly GCA_963573935.1 of Arctocebus calabarensis. Classification (NCBI taxonomy): domain Eukaryota; kingdom Metazoa; phylum Chordata; class Mammalia; order Primates; family Lorisidae; genus Arctocebus; species Arctocebus calabarensis. Next base: position 30,877 of record CAUYON010123314.1, on the reverse strand, counting down.
AAAGGAAGAAGCATTAATATATTGTATGTCATTCAATCACGCTGCCTTCAGAAGGAGTTACAATTCCTGTTGTGATTGGTGACCCATAGAGCTAATCTTCTGCTGTCTTTTAAGTTTGGCTCACAGTTTGCGATTTATTGCAGTCGTTTTGAAAGTATCCCTCCCTTCACTAAAAAAAGATGTCTTACCACTAAGTGATACCAAATGAGGATATATGTGCAGTATTCTCAGGACAACCCGATTAATCTTAAATACTATTAAGCAGAATTATGCTTTGGAGCCTTTCAGTTTCCTATTACCTAACCAGCCCTATACCTTTTGGAAGATGACCGCCTCTTTCCAAGGAAGCCTGCCCTGGCCACCTCGAGGCACACTAATCCTCGGGCTGCCTTAATTCCTATCATTCCTGTGATTATTCCTTGTAATTTGAATGACCTAATCTCATATTGTTTTATTGCCAGCTTTTGACCTCCCCAGAGCACACAGCCCAGCCTACCTAACCCTATAATACAATGTGAAATTGTTAAGGCCTAGTTGTCCCCTTCAGTCTCCCAAAGCCTTGTACGGTAGGGTTCTTTAAATATTTGTTCAGTGAATGGATGCCTTATATAGCCTTAACCCACCACCATTGCCATTAGCTCTCTCTCTCGTTTTTTTTTTTTTCCTGGGAAATAATTCAGCGAAAAAATTATTTGGAGTTCATATTCACTCATAGGAAGTAATGGAATGGCCCAAAACTTTTCTTCTTTCTATGAAACCAAACAACTGAAGAACAAAATGTTGTTTAAAGCATTAATGCTCTAAATAAAATATTTAAATGTGCAGCTATAAATAACTCTGGCATTATGCAGATGTGTATTTCTATTCCATACATTTCCAACTTAATGCTATTGATTCCAGAAGGTCAAAGAGAGTTCTCCAGAGTTCTTCATTTCAACATAAAATTCACATCTTTCTGAGGTTTAGTAGTTGGTTTTTGCCTCAGGCCTTTGCAAATAACTCAGAAAGTCGTTGGCAAAGGGAGTTTACAAATTAACAACACAGATTATTACATTAGAAAATATTTTAAGGTTATCACATTCCAAGTGAGCAAAATAATCCTTATTTATCTTGAATGATTTCAAATAATAATGACTTTTAGAATTCATGGTATAAACATGACTTTCCTGAATAGATTGTGTGAGATTTTGTTTTAGTTTTAGATTCTTATGTCTTTCTAAATTTATTTCTAAGAACAAGTCATCAAAACTTTGAAATATTTCACACAAAGACAATGGATGGAGGTGACTTGTATGCCATCTCAAATCTATAAAATGCACTAGCAATTTAAAACTGAGATAGTTTTGTTTTAAAGGTGTTTGCACCCTCCAGATTAGATTAACAGAAATTCATAGAAATGACCAGGCAAAAAGCTGCCATGTGACCAGTATTCTGTCTCCAGAAATCATCCAAGATACTTCCCATTTGCCTGGACCACTACACTTTGTCCCAGCTCCTTTCACATACTGGATCCTTCTAAATTCCCATCCAGCTCACCCCAAATTGAGTCTCTCTTCTGCTCCCATTCTCTGCAAAGCCCCTTAACATCATAGTTTGGAATTTGCTCTTTATCAAGAAATATCTTCCAAGCCCCTACCTCGGCCACCCATTGTCAGGCCCCTGAAAACAATGAGAGAAAGAGAGCTCCTACTAAGAGCTCTTAATATTCAGAAAATGACAATTACAAAACTGAGTGACTGCTGTTACCCATAGATCATTGGAAGGCCAGTTAATCTGGTCCTGGAGTGGTAGAAAGGCTTCTGGAAAGCCAATCCCCACAGCATGACCGCCAAGAAACAGCACATGTGAGACCCTGCCAGGGACTCTCAGGACTAACCAAGCAAACTACAGGGACCAGAGCCACACAGAGCAGCTGGGGTGGGGCCAGAGAAATATTGCTTTATGGCCACAGCTATGATCCACTCCTATGAGAGCAAGTAAGAAGCCCTTTGCAATGTAATTATTATAGCTAAATACTTTTGAGTCCTCTAAGAAATACAGGCCCACGTATGATCATTTTGAAAAACTCTTTTGATGTTGATATTATCTTGCCTCTCTAAGTGACTAATGCTACTCAATTCTAAATATTGTATCCTCATGATAGAATGAGAGTGAAAAAGGCAAATGATAACTTAGTACTATTTTGAAAATAGCTGTGACTTCATGGACCCCAGAAGTACTCTCGGAGACCTACGAGGCTCACTGGACCATATTTTGAGAAGCGCTAACCTGGAATATAGATGCTAAGAATGCACCTGGAGGACATCAGCCTCGGGCACAGGAATGAAGCATAATCTCATATTTCCTAAGTACATATGTAGCAGGAAAACCAACGCAGACAGAAGACTCCAGGCACCAGTTGATAGAGAAAGCTGCACGTTTATTTCCAGCCGGGAGATTCGGGGGACTAGTGTCCTAAAAACCGAGCCCACCAAATTAATCTCTTGCGTTTCTTTTATACATTTTTAGAGCTAGGGTGCATATGAGAGTCGTGAAGGATGTCAGAGACGTGACAGACATGAAAGTCTTGGGACTCAAGGGAAGGTCAGTTGGCCTGCGCCCTTGTACTGAGCGGGCTACCTATCTTCAAAGGTGAGGGAAGGTTAGGGAAGTTACAAGGTAAATATCTAGGCCCAGAACATACCAAGGGAAGGGTATACGGATAACAAAGACATCTGCTACAGTAGAGATAGGAGTGTTACAGACTGGCTAATGCCTATGCAGAGTGGCCAGGACAAATCTTTAGCTCTGCTTTTACTCTCTTACCTCACATAGACATTCAGATTCTATCTATAGTAATAAGATTGGTTTTTAAATAAGCATTTCCTTATCTATATCTAAATGAGAGTTGTCCTTCAAAGCAGTCCTTTTTAGGATCTAGCTATTTCAACTACTGTTTGATTAAAACAGGACGTGAACTAAAATAAAATCTTAAGGCTCCCCCTCAGTGATTCACTGGACCCTTTCTTACCAAAAAGGATCCCTAAAACTGAGTTGCTAACCTTGAGAAAGGAGATCAGATGTGCCTCACTGTGCCCCTCCCCTTCTTAGAGATGTCCTCAGTGACTCATTAACAGTCCTACGGTTATGCAAGACCTACCTGCAAATTCCAATATATATAACAAACCACTTAAGTCTGCCTGATACTTTGCTCTAATTGGCAGACCTTTATCTTAAGCATTCCTTTTCACTGGCTTCTGGTCTTTTAGACAGAAGCTAACTCTTTCAGCCAATTGTCAGATAGAGAATTTATAAACCCACCTATAAACCTGGAAGCTCCCACTTCCATATGGCTCACCTTTTTGAGCCAAAACGAAGTATGTTTTGCACATGTTGATTTATGACCTCACCTGTAATCCCTGTCTCCCTAAAATGTGTAAAAACTGTAACCCCACCACCTCAAGTCCACTTGTTCAAACTTCCCAAGTCAGTGGTTCCAGGTCATGGTTCCCAAATTTGGCTCAGAATAAACCTCTTTAAATTATATTACAGAGTACAGCTTCTTTTCCGTCGACAAGGACACTAATGTGCTATCAAAAAGGGTATTAAAATTATCCCACCTGGATGGCGCCTGTAGCTCAGTGGGTTGGGTCCTAGCCACATACACTGAGGCTGGTAGGTTCAAATCTGGCCTGGGCCAGCTAAAAACAACAATGTCAACTGCAACAACAAAAATAGTGGTATTGTGGCAGGTGCCTGTAGTCCCAGCTGCTTGGGAGACTGAGGCAAGAGAATCACTTAAGCCCAAGAGTTTGAAGTTGCTGTGAGCTGTGACAACACAGCACTCTACCCAGGACAACAGCTTGAGACTCTGTCTCAAAAAGAAAAAAATTATCCCACCAATAATTAGAGTGTCTATATTGTATCAGGTACTTAGTTCTATGCTGAGGATGGAAATGAAAGGCACAACCCCTCGCTCCATGAGTTTATAATCCACACAGAACAGACATAGAAACTGGCAGTTTAAATCTGTAAGGATGTGTGGTCTTTATAGTGAAATGATAGAGAAATTATTAGCTCATAGTTCGCGGTAAGGACTAAACTCACCCTCTCTCTCTCTGCCTCCTTTCTTTCTCTGCCTAGCAGACTTACTAGCAGCAAACACCCCCCACCATCCCCACCACCCCCCACCCCCCAGCCCCCACCCCCCTACCCCACCCCCGACATGGAGCTCCCTTTTGACAAACTACTGAGGACCCCAGCAGAGCAAAAGGGAACGTAAATTCTTCTCTTCACATTCACATTCACCAGCTCCTTTGTCTTTTAGAATTTGTTCCTTCCCACTCCATTTCTCTCCTTCATCCTGGGCTATAGGGAAGGGAGGGGAGGGAGGAGGTTTGCCCGAGGGAGGGTAAAAGGCGGGACCATGCCCATAGAGCATATGACAAGGGTACAAGTCACATCTGTCAAGTGTAGAACATAGATGTTTTGGTACAATAATCAAGTAAATGAGGTGAAAGCTATGTTGATTGGTTTCATCTAAGCACGTCAGACTGTATAAAAAAAAAAAATCAGCACTTTGTACCCCACATACGCATATAATATATTCATGATCAAGATGTATTTGACTTAATAAAAAAAAAAAAAATTTGTTCCTATAGCCTCAAGTGGTTCCTGAAAAGCTCCCAGAGGAACAATGAGGGTGTGAACATCAGATGTAATCAGAAACACCTATAAAAATGTCTGTCTTTAACCTGGCCTGAGGAAAAATGGATACAGCATTCAGGTTCACAATACCTTGTGAATTCGGCTGCAGTTGCCTTTTTGTCTTCATCCCCTTTAAATTCAGCTAACCGCTGGACCTCAGAGTTGGGCATTCTTTCTTTCTTTGGGGTACCACACCATCTCTCTTTTCTGTCTCTTCCCCCATTCTCTTTCTGGCTCTCATTCTCTTATCTGTTGAAGAAGATCAAGTCTGTACCATTATATCCTAATCTTGGTTTAGAGAAATTCCTTTTGTGTCCCAGGCAGAGCACCTACTGAGCTTTCCACCCTAACAATATCCAGCGTAACAAGTGCTATCTAAGGTGGACGGGCTTAAGCTGTGTTGCAGGCAGCTAACTCACTCTGAGAAAAAGAGGAGGAGTAAGAAACGCCCCAAGGTCCCTCTCAGCTGAGTTTTGGGGGACCTGAATGAGTCAGGTTGTGGTGGGATGGAGGAGGTGGCACATAAGTGAGGGGGACTTCCAAAGGAACAGCAGATGCACAGACCTGGAGATTGAAGAAGAACTCGCGGACTATTTGGGGGGCTTGCTAGTAATTCAGATTGGCGGCAGCAGAGATAAGCATCTATGAGGCAGGAAGGCACACAGGCCCTGAGAGGACCATACTTTTGGGTTTTATCCTGAAGCCCAAGATGTATTGACATGTTTGCATTTAAGAAAGATCACTTCGACCTTTCACCATGTGCTATGCCCCTTGCCAGACTCAGAAAAACAATAAAGATATGGGCCATGCCTGTCCCTGTCCAGACCACAACCAGCAGTCACTTTACATTAGCTGAGGTCAAGGTCTTGGCCTCGACTACCACGTAGGCCATTACGGAAGACAAGCTAGTCACCTTTGCTGGAAAAGTCATTAAAGCATATGCATGATGTAGCTGCGTGATCTAATGAGACACCAGGGTTGGAGGTTTCTAAAGATCTCTCAAAATCTTTATCTGTGAAATGAAGATACTCGACTTCTTGTTTCATTTTGGAAGAATAAATGGGATGTTTTTACACTGCCTAGCAGAGTACAGGGTACACAATAGGTGCTCAAAATGGTCACCATTTTATATCTATGAATTATTAATAAGCCCGTGGCTGGTGGACCCATAGCAAGTGCAAAACCAGATAAGCTTGAACTATTGGCACCCAACAGGTTGCTCATTTTATACTGGCAAGCCTGTTATGATATCAAACTGGGTTGGGTGGTGGTGGTGGTGGTTTTTTCATCAAGAAAATGTGACTTATCATGCTGTTCAACTCCCTGCAACATGCAATCAAGATGAGGTAAAAATGGGGAAATGAAAGTAAATGTGCGACAATACTGGGTTAAGATTCCTCTTCTTGGGTTGCTTTGGGCTCTTCCTCCTGCAAGACAGTCTCCCAGGCTCTGCGCTGATGGATGCGTGGAAGGCCCCCTTCCTGTGGTCAGGACAGAAGGCTTGTGGTCCAGACCGGAGCTCCCAACCCAGCCACTCTGACCCATGCTTGACCCCACAAAGGAAAGGAAAACACGAGACACTGGATTGGATCTTCCAGAAGGTCTTTGTTGCAATTTTCTCCATCATGTAAAAAAAAAAAAAAAAAAAAATTACATCATCAAATAAAGACAATAGCAGCACAGCTTATTGAAATGTTACAAGCAAATTTGTTTTGTACGTTTCCTAAGAACATTACGAAATCCCCCTCCCCCCGCATTATTTTCTGTAAAATGCCTTTTTTTTTTTAAAGCACCATGAAATCCTACAGAGAAAAATAGGTAAAACACCTCCACACATGGGTTTATCATCATTGTCACTGAGTCCCCTGCCTGTGACTCTGGGATGGGGAAGAGGCTGGAGGCCGGCATGTGGGGTGGTTTGCATATCACTTCTAGGCACTGCTGCACCTCCTCCCTTCAAACTCGAAGCCCAGGCCGCAAAGGAGAGGTTTTGCAGTTATCCTCTGCAGCACAGGTCTGTTGCGTCAGTGGAGTGGGAGCCCTCTCAAGGAATTTTTGTTTTTTTTAATGCACAGGAAACTGAGATTTTTCACCTAAGAGCCAAGAACACAAAGTAGATTCCAAATCTTAGGCACGTGTGAAAATGATAAGCACGTTCAATAAAATCAGAGACGCCTCTCATTCCACCTGCTAATATCACATGAGTTACACGCTGCCATGGGAGGACGGAGGTTTGTATGGAGTATGGGCAGGTTGGTGAAGTGCACCTCCGATATAGTGCAAGAGCAGAGTGGAGGGCTTCACTCACAGCCACGTAACTAGCATGCTGTTCCCAAGTTTCCATATGCAGAACTACAGCACCCACAAAGCCACATTAAGGGGACCTTTGTTTCAGAGAGTTGCCATTTTTATTTTTAAGGCCATTACTGACTAGCTCTTGCGCTATCTCACCAAAAGCTCCCCCTGCTCACTCAGCCAGTGTCTCTGCACACAATGACATCATAACGGTGAGAAAGAAGAACCCCACTTGAAACACTGAGCAGAATGCGGAACGCAGAGGTATGGAACTCAACACTGGCTTGCCTTTTCTTTCTTACTTGGGGGGCCCTGTATGTTTGTTTTCCTATCCCTTTCCCATGGTTCAGAAGCCACAGAACGCATGGGATGGTCACATTCTCACCCAATCCACTGAGTAAAATCTGCCTCTCCCGAGCTCTGGCCACACTGTCAGTAATCCTCAAAACCAAGCAGTCGAATAGGCATGCAGCACTGACCAGCCAGGAAATGCTGTCATCTCAGAGGCAGGCAAGGGGGTGGCCTGCTGATAGTTTAGAAGAGAATGGTCAGCCTCGATAGTGAAATAACAGAAATATTATAAACTCATAGATTCAGTAAGGGCTAAAAGTCAATCTCTCTCTGCTCTCTGCTTTCTTTTTCCTCTCCTTAACTGACTGATGGAAGATATGTTTACAAAATCCAACAGGAGCCCAGCAGACAAAAGGGAAATGTAAACTTTCTTTATAAATCACTATTGACTAAATCAGCCTTTCAGTATTTGTTCCCATAGCTGCAAGTGGTTCCTAAAAAGCAGCCAGACAGACAAGGGTAAGGGGCAAACTGCTGATCTCAAATCCTGTCTAAAATCATATCTCCAGGGCAAGATCAGGACAAGATCTCTAATGGCCATTTCTACCAAGAAGATATTAACTGTTTCACACAGCAGAGTCTCTTATCTGTCTGAGGCCCCAAGAAGAAGAGAGGGAGCGGAAGTGGCACTTCACAGAACTCTGTTAATTTGATTACAACCACAAATCATCCTTCATCCCTTTTTTTTCATTCCCTAAATAAAGAGTCTGAATAACTGGTTTTCTAGGCTAATGCATCCTTTTTTCCACCTCTGTGTGTTGGCCCTTTCCTGTCTGAACAAGTAAACTTCTTTCTATCCTAATCTTTGGAGAATTTTTTTTCAAAACCCACAGAGCACCTACTGAGCTTTCCACCCTAACATTTAGGACAACTAGGACTTTCTACATGGAATGGTTCCCACAGAACCCAAAGCAGCCATTTCATATGTGTCTCTGTGTGTGTGTGTGTGTGTGTGTGTGTGTGTGTGAATGAGAGGTGTCTGTCTGTCTATAGTGCATTAATCCATGAAGTAATCCAAGGGAACCTTAAGTATAATTTACCGCAAACAGCAACAGCTTAAAATTCTTTTGTCTTAACACCATGCAAAAAATGACCACATAGCATGAACCATGGGGATGACAGTGTGCTAAAGAGCCACCAGGGTGGATAAAGAATGCCTACACAGTACATAGTCCCAATTTGGACTCCCGTCTCCCAAGTACATCTGGTCCCCATCAATCACCCCAGAAAACAAATCCCAAATGGCAGGAGACCAAGCTCTCCCCTTAACCTAAAATGGGTAGGACCATTAGTCAGTATCCATAAATCCAACTTGTAACTTTCTTCATAAATTTAACTTATGGACTGGGGAATGTTATCAGAGAACTGAACAACTAAAAGGGGCCTTGATTATTGTCTGTGCTCAACTTCTATGATGTGCAGACGAGGTGACAGAGTTCCAGGCTCCATGACACCCTTACCCAACTCAAACCACACACACCTTACCCCCAAACTCCTGGCCTCATTATTGGGTATTGAGGTGTCATCTCTCCAAATTGTCCTTGGCTCTCACCAGTAAGCCTCCTTTGGTAAGTCTGTTACCAAAGAAAAATTCAGTCCCCAGTTGCCAGGTGAAGCCAAAGACACTGCCCACTGAAGATCACAAACAAGTGCTCTCTCCATTTGCCAGATGGAAACCTACATTCCAGGTTTGTGGGAGGCTGGGAGTGCAGCTTGGACAAGGAGGGCTGTGCTGGGGCACGTATGGAGTAAGTGGCAGCTTTGCCTTATCCACATGTATTCTACATGCTATTTGGCCCCATCTAGAAACGGGAGCATTCAAGTAACTTCAGAACAACTGTCCTCCCCTCAAATCTTAGTGTATAGGAAGGAGAAATTCAACCTCTTACCCTCTCTCAGCTTCTCCTCTGGAGCGTGCTTTATAGTCATCTAAACACTTTGCTTAGTTAGTGGATCAATCTCCATAGAGGGTCTTCTTTGATTTTATTCATCAGGGCTTCGGCCCACTGTACTCAGGGTTATACAAAAAAGATTTTTGTGCTCCTAGCCCGAAGCTATTTTTGATCCTTGTGTCTTACTACGGGGGAGGCACCTGTGTGCACACCAACACACGCCCCTGTTCCATTTGGTAGAATATGCAGTTTAGTGCTTTGAACTGTTTTATGCCTGCAAGATAAGCAAGTAAAGTGCAAAAGAGTGCTTTCCAGGGGCATTTCGAACAATATGAAAGGGTGCCACATACATACATCCCAAAAGCAAACCAAAACAAACAAAAAAACATGTGATAGGTCTCTGCAAGGGAGCCCTTTTAGGTCACGTTTACACAAAGACCTTGTTCCATCTTAGTGGTAAAGACTCCTCCACATCTTCTCCCCACATCTGTGAGCTGTGTTCAGGAAGCTAGAAAAACACACATTAACAAAAAACACGCACACACAAGGGTACAGGACACAGAAACTGTAGCAAAGTTAAAAGCAGACTTTGGTCAGACTTTGAATACCAGCTCTACCTCCTTCACACTATGTGCCACCATGTAATTCCTTATCTGCCCTGAGCCTTCATGTCACCTACATAATGGGTTTGCAAAGACTTCCCTCAGCCTATCGTGAGGTTCGGTGAGCTGATGTGCATAAAGTGCCTAACCCAGTGCCTGGTCCATGGATGGCACTGGATGCAAGATAGGAAAGCCTCTTTGCCAGATCTGACTATCAGGCCCGGAATTGGAACACAGTGCTGTGAGGAAGGTACCTGGTAAAATGACTGAGATCCATGGACAGTTTAATCAGGAAACTTTGACATGTCAGAACAAGAAGAAAGTCTCAGTTATTGACAGATTCCTTAAAACACACTAGGTCAGGCTGGAACAATGCACATAGTAAAAACAAGGGGTCCATAGCTACATAGACATCATTTCCTAAGTGGAGAAGTTAATCTGGACCTGCCTTAGATAGAAAGGACCTCATCAAAGTTATTATTTAGTTCCTTCTCCAAACCAATGCCAGAACTCTAACTGGAAACTAAAGGTGTTCTGGAGGTGAGGAAGGAGGACTGCACCTGCTCCAGGCAGGGAGAGCTGTGAATTTTTGAGAATCGAGCAGGGACTGGTCTTCCATGATGCCCGTGTCCAAGGATGTAGTGGGTATAACTTTATCTGGAAGTCAGAAAGCTCTAGATAGCTTCTGGAGCCTTCCACTAGTGCTGTGATCTTTCTTTTGATAAATCCATATGTGGGTTAGTTATGTGAAATCCCATGAATTCTCCAAAAGGTTGTAGTAAGCCTGGAAGGCCCACAAACAGCAACTTCCTGGTGTTTCTGGGTCCAGAAGTTTAAGTGTGCTGCCCCAGTAGTTGACCTTGACCCAGCACAAACACCAGCCAATTACAAAGATTGAGAGACACAAAAGGTGACAGCCTGGTTACATATTTTTCCCATTCTGATAAAAATCCTTTAAAGAAATTATCCTCTCAAAGCCTATGACTAGCCATTCCCCTACTTTGTTTCTCTTGAATATTCTATCCTCAGGGGACAATCATGATTATCATGTATTGGCTATTGTTTGTCTAGAATCAATCACAAGGGCGGTCTAAGTTTAACTAACAGGTATGAGATGAAACAGGCAAGAAGAAGTGATGCTTTCAGAACAAAGGAATGCCCAAACATAAAAGTAAAATAAAATATTTTAAATACTTCTAAGCATTATTTTTAAGTGGAATTAATGGCACTTATGATGCAAGCAATAAAAACATTTCAAGCTTACTATACAAGCTTGGGTGAGAGATTAATCATCCTTGCATTTGGAAACAGCAAGATTGGATCTCATAACTATGTCTACCCTAAAACACCCAAAGGGACAAAAAGCCCTGAGATGGAAAGATGCCATGGTCCTCCTTGGTATGTCTCAGAAAAGCAGGATGTCTATTTTTATAAAAATTTGGGATCAGCTAGACAAAACAGCAAGCCACTGGCATCATGCAAGGCAATAGTTTTGGTATTTCCCCCCCTGCTATCAAAATGAGTTATAACCAAAGTCCCACTAGAAAAGTGAACATGTATGTTTCATAACCAGTTTATTTCCACCATTGCGCCCACTGAGGAAAATGCATGATTGGCCTTTAACCATGCAGCAGCTGATGCCAAGTTTTCACCAATGAGTGCACGATCATTTTGACTATCTACCCCTGTAAGAAAGACCAAACTCAGTAAGCTTCTGTCATTGGTTAAGGTAGTATCCACAGTGTGATGTGTTTTTGATTTTGTAATTTTTTTTCTTTTGCGATGAGAAAAGCAATTGCACCTTTTAATACATGTGCTCTGATCTGTTTCCAACAAATTCCAGGTGCTCTCAGGTCCCACAGACAAATCATTTGGAGCTTAGAAAGACTAGGTCTTGTGCACCTAGTATCAAAATTCAAGCTCAGAGCACATGCCAAACTGTCAACTCTAACCCTAGTTATAGCTACCAGTTACCCCCAATCAGGTCCCCTTCTGCATGTGCACAAAATTCTAAAAGACACACCTGTTCCTTTCAGGAGGCTGGTCTACGGAATAGCTGCCCTTGTCTATGTGTCATGCCAGGGTGCTGCTGCTCGATGGTGCCACAGCACTGCCACTAAAACACCCCTAACATGCACAGCTGTAACCTGCCATGTATGTGAACACTCCCCCTATGTCCTGCGGTTGCTATCTGACATGAAGTTCTTGTCCTTTGATTCCTTTTGGCAGAGCAAGCTTTCAGTTGTTTATGGCACAGTGAAATATATTCTCCAATGTTATGTAATTTTGGACTAACAAGAAGTCTGTTTAAGGCACGTGTCTCAGGGTGAATACAAAAAACAAAAACAAAAAACCAACGCTCCATCTGAGTCCATTGTCCTTCACATTTAGTTTCTGTCTTCAAGTAATGAGTTGTTTTCATTCTCCAGCTCCCCGTCTTTGGTGTCCGTGGGTACCATCCCGTTCTCCAGCTCTGCGTGCTGCTGGATACAGTCAGTGAGCACGGCTGTGCTGGAGTTGTCTGAGTTACACATCTTTTCTGTCTCCTCCTCTTTCTTCTCTTCATCCAGGGAGTAATTCCGGAAGGTCTTGTAGATTTTCTGGACGTCCTCGGGCAGGGCCTTTTTGAGGTCCTTGTTTTTCCTCTTGGTCAGTCTGGAGGTGGACCCCAGCTTGTTGATGATGTTGTCCTCCGAGGCGCCTTGCCCGTGTTTGTTCAGCTGCTCCGACCCCTTAAGGCGCAGGTTGTTGGGCCGGTTGTTGATGCTCTCCTGGGATGAGGCCTTGAAGCGGCCGGTGTCCAAGGCGGCGAAGACAGAACGCTTCTCCGGGGACAGCATGTCCAGCGAGTGAGCCCTCTGGTCCAGGCCCAGCCGCCGCCGCTCCATGCTGCGGATGGTGGCCGCCCGCTGCAGCTTGTCATGGATCTCCACGCTGAGCCGCCGCCGTGTCTCCCGGAACTCGGCGGTCACGTTGGCCTTCCACTCGGCCGCATGGGCCTTGATCTCGCCAACCTGGCCAAGAGACAGAAGAGCAACAACACGCTGAGTAATGCCTCCTTCCCTCCCTCAGGCTCCCCAGCACCACCAGCCTTGGGGTCCCTGTGGGGAAAATGGCTCAGGGAAGGCCCAAGACTTCGCAGCAACCCCACTTCTAACACCCATCTCCAATTGCCCAGCAACTGATGCCGCTCAAGGAAGCACACATGGTGGAGGACTCAAAGGAAGCCTGGAGTTTGCAGATGGTGACCAAATAACAGGCAGGCAGTGTTCTGGGGGAGAGACTGAAACTTGGGGTTGGACAGACCTGGTTCCCAGGTTCATTTTCACTCTTGTTCATCTTTGGCCTCACTGCCCCAACATAAACTGGGATAATCACATCTAGCTCACGGAGTTTGTAGCTTTATTGCGTGAGATGAGGAAAAGCATCCAGCTCAGTCCTGGGAGCAGAGGAGGTGCTCAGCAGGTCCCAGTCCCTCCCTGTCCTGACAGCTCCACCTGGACATGGTGCCCAACCTTTCCAAGTTTGCCTACTTTAAAATAGGAATTCTCTGGACCTATGAATCCCCTCGGTTTGGGGCAAACTGGGAAGGGAGGTTACCCCCATCTCTGGGCCATTGTATGGCCTTGTGCTATGGGGCTTGCCCTGGATTAAGAGATCCTCCAGGGTAGCTGGGGCCAAATGTCGCTGGGCAGAGTGCAGGAAGAGTGACACTTTGCCTGAGGACCAGCATCAAATTTCTTGGCTCTTAATCAACAAAGCAGACATTTTAGTTCCATGCTTCCCTACAGAGGTGAGTAACTAAGTTTTTGTATTCAGGAAAGTCACTATTTATATTGTTCATTTCCCTCTGCTATAAGCTGATTTTCAGCAGGTCAGCGAGCTCTTTGGGGCATCAGACTGGAAACTGCATTGATAGTGCTTACGTCAGCCAGGAAAATTAACCCTAGGGCCCAGGAAAATAATACAGGGAATTTCTCCACTTAGTGACTTTCTCTTGGGGCCTTTCATATAGAATGAGGTACACAGAGGCTGTCCCTCCCTTTATTTCTTTGGGTTTTCTTATGTCCCTTCCTTTTATTTTTTGGCTCTTTGTCTCTCCTTCCCTTGCCTTCCTCCTTTCTTTTCCTCTCTTCCTAGAAGAACTAACTACATGGACATTTTTTTTAATCCCCAAATCTATCTTTCCTTCTTATGTCTTCCTTTTCTTGCCTCTCTGCAGGTTTTCATGTAAATTTATATGCACAACCCTGGCCTGTCTCTACAGATCTGACAACCAGGAGGGGATACAGGTGAAAGGGACCCCGTGAGTTTACTTCCCCATGGCTGGCCACTGTTGGATGACTTCAAATCTCATGCTGACTTGGGAACAATTCTTGGTGTTCAACTGCATTTCCACACAGGCTCTGAGACCTGCAGGACAGGCTGGCTCTCCTGGACTCTGTGGGAATTCTCTATGCTTCCCCCATATTTGCTGATAAGGGGCAAGTGCACACCGACAGCCACAGTCTATTTCTGCTGACTACCTCTAGTCAATTTTTAAAGATCAGTTGCAGTTTACTAGTCTTTCCAGGATTTGTTGGCTGGTAAACAAATCACCGTATTTTTTCATCTGCCAAAAAGAGATCCTGAAATAAGTGCTATTCAACTTGGCTTTAAGGTGATGATTCAAAACGAGGAAGCCCATGAGCCCTCCACTGAGTGAGAAACTCTCCAACCCACAGAACAGAGACAGACAACTCTTGACACAAGCTCATCTCAGGAACATTCATAGAGTTGGGAAGGGGTCCTACCTCTTCCTTTGTCTTTTTGGATAGAACCCGTAGCCAATCTCCGATCATACTGAGGACAGCAGCAAAGTAGGCAAGGCCAACAAGGATCCAAAACCACACTAGGGGCTTATACCACTCCCGGTAATTGATGCCAGCGTTTCCCCCTGAAAACAACCAAATGTTACTTTAACCGTGATCTAGCAAGTGGTCTCTGCAGAGCAAATGTATTCCAGTCCGTGTAACAAAGATGTCACTCCACCATCATCATCAACACTCAGCTGTTCAACTTGCTAGAAGGACAGGGGTTAAAGAGCAAGGGAAAGATGCATACCTTCCCCCAAAGGAGCCCAAAGGAGGTTTAATTCCTTGATACCAGGAATAAAAACTGTCAGCAGCCAACTTGAGCCCCTTGTGCCCAACCTGAGCATGGACAATGAAAGAATTGTAGCTACAGGATAACACGTAGAGCCTGGCTGTCATTGTTTCTTTCCTTAAACTCTTCTAAATTTATTTTAATAAAAATTGAAAGTCACTAAATCATTCCATATGGTTTGGAATTCTTGGAACCATTTCCATATTAAGGGTACATGCATTTGCCAAGAGACAAGTGGACATGAAGTAAAATTAGGCCTAATGGCATTACTGAGACTTTGATACATATAATAGTGATTTAACACTGAGGGATGGTGTTTACATCATGCTGACCCAAAGGGTCAATTAGGCTGAGTAATTAAATCACCATAAGCTAGAACTAAAAGGGACCTTTGAGGCCAGCTAGCCCAATCCCTTTATTTAATAAATAAGAATTATAATGAAAAAAATCCATCAAACCAAATTGGCTGGTTGCCTTATTACACTGACTGGCTGTTCCATTGAAAGGACTGGTCATTTATTATGAATAATTAGCCCATTTATCCCGGCCTTCCTACAGGCACTGCTGAAGGCAGCCATGCAGGACAGGTGCTCAGCCCAGCCTACTCTCCTGAAGAAGAAGTGAGGAAGCTTCATGAACTAGACATCAGCTTTGTCCTCACTCCGAGAGGCCTCTTGAAGCAAGAGGTAGCTGTTCCTAAGATGATCAATATTAGCAATGGATTGGTAATCATGGTATTAGATGATGAATAATTATTACACTTTCCCACTGGGTCATGCCTGTAACTTCATCTAGTACCTCTGAGTCCATGCTGAGCTATTCTGGCATCAATAATACCTCACAAAGGCAGCTGGGAAAATATCGTGGCCTATGGCTCTTCTCAACATGCCCAAACCCAGGCGCCCACGAGGCCTTAATTGCAGCTGCCACCTCACTTTAGAATTCCATCTTCTCTGTGTCAAGCCCCCATTGGTTCAGGTTTGCTGCCTCTGTTTTTGTTTTTGTTTTGTTTTCCCCCTGAGGCAACTCTCCCCTGCAGCTTTTTCTAGGATGTAATTCGACTTCCTGCAAGGTTAAGTACTTTTGAGATTCAAGTTATTTCCGCACTATGCTGGAGAAGTCTAGGCTGGCTACCCAGGAGTAAACATTTACCTTTGCAAGACACAATCACCCAACAAAGATTGTCACTAGGGTGCACCAGCGAACAAGGCAGTCAATACCCTTCATCAGCCATTTGTCTGGATTTGGAGATCTGTGTTCTCCCTGTAGGGGTTATGAATGCTGTCCTGTTGTTAGGCTGTGCTAACGTGAGCCAGCAACAAAAGAAGCCAGCAGTCAATCCTCTGTGATCGACGTCCTGATTATACTCCTATCAGAGCTGACTCCATGCCAAATCACAGCAACAGTCACTTCTTGTCAATGCATCTTTTTTTAATGATTGAGCAAGCTTTCCTATGACCCTCAGAATGTACCAAAAAGACAAGTTTCCAGTCCTGCGAAGCATCTCTTCTCCAGAATGGTCTATGTGAGCTCTGGAAACTTGAGCAGTAGGACAGCCTAGTCTAACTGCAGTCAGCCCTGTGAATTACAAAACACTCTGATGTGTAGGAGCCTCAGTGATGTGGCTCTGTAATCACTGGCCAGAAAGGCAAAACTGGGAACTCACAGGCTGCACCCTCACTGCATAAACAACAATAAGGTAAAATGCTGACTGGCACTAAGCGCTCAGTCCCTGGTGAATAATAATAAATAATTGAAACCATAGTAATTTTTATCTTTTTTTAATAAATAATTTTTTTGAAACAAGTCTCACTCTGTTGCACAGGCTAAAGTGCCTACAGCATCATAGCTCACTGCAACCTCGGTTTCCAGCCTCCCAAGTAGCTGGGACTACAGGCGTCCACCACAACTCTCAGTTAATTTTTCTATTTTTAGTAGAGACAGGGTCTCACTCTCGCTCTGATTGGTCTCAAACTCCTGACTTCAAGCGATCCTTCTGCCTCAGCCTCCCAGCATGCTATGATTACAGAAGTGAGCTACTGCACCTGGCCAAGCATAAATATTTTGGGGGTTTTTTTGCAGTTTTTGGTGGGGGCCGGGTTTGAACCTGCCACCTCCAGTATATGGGGCCAGAGCCCCACTCCTTGAGCCACAGATGCCGCCCATAAACAAATTTTTTTTTAATC
Organism: Arctocebus calabarensis; assembly: GCA_963573935.1. NCBI lineage: Eukaryota > Metazoa > Chordata > Mammalia > Primates > Lorisidae > Arctocebus > Arctocebus calabarensis. The sequence continues at coordinate 13,720 of CAUYON010123314.1, read as the reverse complement.
TTATACTCCCAGGGCTCCGCTGTTTGTGCCCCAGATTGACGGACTGAACTGAGCAATTGATTACAGAGAAGCGTCTGCCAAAGCATCTTATTTATAGTTTGATGGTCCTCAGGACAGCCCAGTGTCAGCGCAGAGATCTCTGAAGCACAACCCACTCCAAATTATGCTTTGGGGTGCTTCAAGAAGTATATGAAATAGTTCAAAACCCCAGCTGCCATTCCATGTATTTACCTTAGATGGGAACCTTCACTGAGATTTCCCACAGACCAACTGGGATGGTGCTAAGGAATTAATCAGAACATGCCTGCAACTGTTTCTCTTTATTTGCTCAGTTTCTCTGTGCAGTATCTCTTCAGAGTTACTAATCAGACAGCAATGGCTGAGCTCTGTTCACAAGAAAAGACTGGTGGGGGTCCCAGGCCCAAGGCTATCTGCTAACAATTTTTAATTGCTTTGACTTTGCAATCCTTAGTCCTAAATTGATAAAAAAAAAAAAAAAAAAAAGAAGGAATAGAAAACAAAACAAAACTACTATTTCTACAGAGAGGACTTCAGTCTTCATCTACCCACTTGGAATAGCTATTAAACCACTTTGTCCTTTGTTTGTATTATAAAATTAAAACAGACACCTTCATGCTTCCAGTGATTAGCCTTCAATATCCCTTCTAGAATTTTTAATCTATCAGATTCTCAAAGACCAGATATCCACCCTCCTGGTATGTGCCGCAGTCTGTGGGAGAAGCCAAGGCACTGCTGGGGTCAAATGCCAAGGGCAGTCTGCTTGGGGGCTCAGCCAGTGAACACCGCTGCTTAACCAGGAACTCAACAAGGAAACACACACAGACTACACCCAGACATTTGAATGAATGACAGAATTATGTGTGAGCAAAGTGTTCACTCCTTGGAGTAGAAAATGATCACGTCTGAACACCTAGAACTATCCCATTAGGAGAAGAGGGTGGACTCTTCATGGTATTCCTACCTCCTTCCACACTTTGGGAACAAAGTGAGCCAAATCTCATTTCATTCTCAAGTGCCCATCCCTAGATGAAATTGATGGTAGTTTTCTTTCTCCTCCTCAAACATAGCTCATCGATACTTATTTTTATAACACAGGCTATTGCCTCTATGCACATTCATTCAGACTCCCATTAGATAATATTCCCTCTGGACAGTTCTTAGTTCCCCAGGGTAACCAAAGTCCTGAGTCTTGTGTCTGGGCACATCCAGGACAACATTTGCAGGGACAGCCGTTCTCACCTATTAGACAGGAAGCTTAACCCACAGGTCACAGCAGACCATATTCTGTGCTAACCTTGCCTGACTTCCATATTTCCCACCTGCTAATACAACCTTTATCATTTGATTCAAGGAGTCTCAATACACAATTCAGAAGGTTAAGATTCAATGAGAAATTCGTTTTGCTCTTGCATAATTCATGTGATGATAAGGGACATAAGCATCCTGGGAAGGAAGGGGCAGCCTTTCCTTTCATGACAGAAAAACCCTAAGGTGTTTAAATCACACAGGGTGAGTGGTGTAAAATGAGCCCATCCACAGCAGTAATGACATTGAGTCATTGTCACTGGCTTCTCCTGCAGCGTCTTTTACTGCGATTTTGAAATGCACAATCGAAAGAGTCTTTTCCCCTTCAAGGCCCCAGAGACAAGGATGCCCAGGGTGCTTACCTGCTACAAAATCACCAAAGCCCACCGTGGTCAGAGTGACCACCACAAAGTAAATGGACTCCAAGGCCGTCCATCCCTCGATGTATTTAAAAATGACGGCGGGGATCGTCACAAACACAACGCAGCCGGCCAAGATGAACAGGATGGTTGAGATGACCCGGATCTTGGTCTGACTCACTTGCTTTTTCTAGGGAGAACAGAGGAGAAAGATAGGCAAATGATACGGCTTGGCTATTTGGCCCCTCAAACCTCATCTGGAAATGTGAATTTAGTGTTGAACGCGGGGCCTGCTACGAGGTCTGGGTCTTTAATGACTTGATATACTGTCCACCAGGTCTGAGTGAGTTCTCACTCTTATTAATCCCAAAAGAATCAATTGATAAAAAGAAGCTGGTACCCCCTTCCCTCTCTTTTATTTCTTTCTTGCCATGTGATCTACACACACCGGCTCCCCTTCCCCTTCCTCCGTTCCTGGAAGCCCTCACCAGAAGCAGATGCTGGCACCCTGTTTCTTGTACAGTCTTCAGAACTGTGAATCAAACTTCTCTTCTTTGTAAATGACCCAACCTCAAGTTTTCCCTTATAGCAACACAAACACCCTAAGACAGCAAGTCAGCGTCATCATGCTAGATTCAGAATACAAATACACACAAAAAGCCGTTATCTCGGTGACTTTTAACCTTTCTGAGATTTACAGCTACCTGGTGGAAATCTGATGGATGCCATATAATCTCTCCTGGAAAAATGCAGATACAGACGTTTCATGTGGAGGATTCCCCTGGACTCCTATTTATGGACGTGAGGTCAAGGAACCCTGCTTAGCTCATGCTTTGAATGTTTCTTCCATGATACCATGACTGCAGCCCAAACAGCAACTCTTATTTCCTCACTAGTGCAAATTATTTCCCAAGACGGGCCTGCTGTCCTTTTTTCATGTGGTATTGCTGACCCTCCATCGGAGAAGCATGGGTTTGGAGCTCTTTCCCCAATGGCAGTGATGGATTTGCACCTAGTTTCCCTTTGGGTTAAAGAGAATATGCTGGGAAAAATAATCAGAGTCAGGCCAAGAGGTCTGGAAGAAAAGGAAAACACAGCCACCCCCATCCTCACGCGTGACAGACTCTGGCTAAGTGTGTGTTTCTGCGCCCTCCTGAGGCTTTGCGTTGACAACCTGCTTTTGTTTTAAAACTCAGGTATTTGAGCTAGTGCTGTGGTTGTCCTGTTTTTGGCTATATTGACCACAAGAGACATGACAGGAATCAGTATGACAGGGTCACTGCCTAAATGGATAGTAGGAGCTTCATCTCAAGCCAGCCTGAAAGAGTCAGTCATTAAGTAGTAAAAATGCATTCGGAACAGGAATGAAACTAATACTGAGGTGAAGGAATCATGCCAGCGGGGTCCGGGATAGACTGATAACATCACTGCTCTTCTCCTTTATTGACTAAAGGAGACTAAAGACACTGGCATTGCCTCTAAGCTGAATAACTGTCGGGTCTTCTCAAAACTCCCAGAATTGGTGCTGGAGACTGTCATCGGGGACCCCCGGATCCCTGTACTATAATAAATGTTAACTATATGCTTAAGGCAAGAATGCATGGCCTTTCCACATTGCTCGGAGTGATTTTCTACAAACTACACTGATGGTGGAAATCTTACCATGAGGTCTGTTTCCTACTCATGGCCTTCTAGTGGGTCAGAAGGCAGAGAATCTCAGCACAGAGAGACCTTGACATTCACACACTTCATTTTACAGAAGCAAGAGGAGTTAAGGGACTTGCACAAAATGATGCTGAGGACGGTCAGAGCCGAGAATAGCATTCTGATATGGTTAACACTCAGTCCATCCCGCACTTAGTGATGGAAATAGCTTTTCTTTTTTTTTTTTTTTGCATGCCACTTTTGGCCAGGGCTGGATTTGAACCCGCCACCTCTGGCATACGAGGCTGGCACCCCACTCCTTTGAGCCACAAGGGCCACCCAGAAATAGCTGTTTAAGTTATTCAACAATTCACCACTTTCAACAAAGCAGCCAAAATAGTCCTCCCCTCACAAAAGAAATCAGACTAACTCCTCCCAAAGGGAGGCCATCCTCTTTCCCTTCTGGGAAGGAAAAATGGGAATTTAAAAAAAAAAAATAGTCACTAGACTATCTGTCCAGGAAAAGCTAAAGAAATACAATCCTTCTGTATAAAAAGGAGCCACTTCTCTAACCCATAGAAGGGTACTCATACATAAAGTGGGAACAGGGAAATATAACTTGGTCTTTCATATAGTTCCCCCCATCACCTCAGAAAAGCTACCTGAAAACTATTACCATTTACTGATATTGTTAAACTACCAATTTTTTTCCACACAGGAAAGTATTGTGACAAGGTAAAGTACCTGAAACCACAGGGAATGTTTTTGTCCGTTTCATAAATTTCCATGTTGGATATTTTAGGAGGACTTTGTAGGGGTGGTTGAGTGCCTCTGAGAAACCAGGAACTTATTTATTGGCCCAGTTTTGTTTGTGCAGAGGGTCACAAAAAGTCTCCCCTAAAGACACCACACTAGAGAAAAGGAGAAATTGTAGCTACATGTACCTTTGTTTACACAATATTCATTACAAAATATTTACAAAATGTTCTCTACGTGTTGGCCACCTCGTTGTTGCCTACGTATGGTGACTTGAGGGGTGACTTTGGGGACACTTTGTAGACGTCCATGGAAAGTCTAAAGCCCCAAAGGAGACTTCACCGTAGATCATTAAGTCATTCTATAACAATTGCTGCCAACGGGTGCATCATTTTTCCCCTCTGTAAATCGTCCTCCTCATAGCACAAAGAAATTAAAGTGAATTAAATGTTTGTGAGATGCTCCTTAAGTCATAAATTGGGATGTGAATGTAATTACAATCTAAATGAGGCTGAGGTTGGCACAGGAGGGCTGCAAACATGTAGGAAACGGAGGCAGGCCTGGGCTTCGAGAGAGGAGCAGGGAGGGTGTGGAAGGCACAGGAGTGGATTTGTTTGGATTTGTGGCAGAGGATGAGGTGTACGACAAAGGATAGATGGTGGCATCTTCATTGCATTATCTGCAGGAGAGCTCATCAGTGAGGTAAACATCTCACCACTGCTCACTGCCCAACCACCACTGTGCCTCCCAGGCTGCTTGTCCCAGACATCCGAGGGCGATGCTCAGAGGCTACAGCATTTAATTATCAAAGTATTTTAGGGACTTAAGAAACAAATGTCTTGCGTGTGTATGTGTGTGTGCGTAGGTGTGCAAAAATATGTGTATACACATACTTCACTATAAAAAGAAGAGGTGTGGGTGGAAATTTTAGCAATATCTGTTATTCTGGATACCCATGTTTTTGCTGCCCTCTGGATATTTAAAAAAAGAAAAACAGTTGCCTTAATTAAACATTTTAAACTGTAGCTTTCACGATGGAACCACAAACCATCTCATATGTCTTATCCCCATTAGCCCTGCTACCGTTCACTATGACTGTAAAATAGTAGTAGTGCTTAAAAATACAGAGTTCAGGCTGCCTGAGATATGTCCTATCATGCCTGCTAAGTAGCTGAGTGACCTTGGGCAAGTTTCTCAATCTCTCTGTGCTAATGATAATTTTTTCTCTATTAAATAGCAATATGAAAACTCACCCCATAGGGTTGTTTGGAAGAATAAATAAGTGTGGAAAAGCTTAATACTGTGTCTTGTAAGTGTTCATTCAATGAGTGTTGAATTTTTTTTTTTTTTTTTGTAGAGGCAGAGTTTCACTTTCTCGCCCTTGGTAGAGTGCCGTGGCGTCATGCAGCTCACAGCAACCTCCAACTCCTGGGCTTAGGCAATTCTCTTGCCTCAGCCTCCCAAGCAGCTGGGACTACAGGCACCTGCCACAACGCCCGGCTATTTTTCTGTTTTGCAGTTTGGCTGAGGCTGGGTTTGAACCCATCACCTTCGGTATATGGGGCCGGCACCCTACTCGCTGAGCCACAGGCACCGCCTGATTGTTGAATTTTTAATTCAGATCTTCCCTTAGATGTAGACAGTCCCAGATGTAACGCTTCTCCTTACTGCTGAGGAATGTTTTCCTCATATCTAGTTTAAGCTAATCTTTGTTTAGCTTCATAAGGACATTGCTGGTTGCCCCTTCCTGGATACATAATCTCATACAATTGCCTCAACAAGAAAAAAAGTCCTCACTCTCCCTGGGTTGTCCTCTGCTAACTCAGAATGAGCTCTCAGACAGTCCCAGCTCAAAATCTCTTTTTTTATTTGCCCCCCAATTAATTGTCCCCTCATTTTTTATCATCCTTTTGAGACTGGCAAGAATGGCAGATAACGTGTGCGATGTCAGGAACCAGCTGCAGAGGGGCCCTTAGGGACGTGACCTTCACTCTCCCACCTCCCCAACCCAGGTTCCGCCCCTTACAGAATGGAGCTGGGTTTCCAGGTGGCGTTGCCAGGCAGAGTCGGCTGCTTGTTTACCAGTAAGGAGAGCAGCTGGCAGAGGGCCTTGTGAGGGCCCAGTGCTAACCGAGCTAAGGTGTCCTCAGGCTAACAAGACTGTTATCTGGGAAGAGATGGCTTGATACGATGTTTGGGCATAAGTGATAGGATGGTTGTGCATTTACGTCCCAATCTCGTTTTCATACTTTGGTGCTTGGTTAGAATAGACGACATGCTCTTCTCTTCTCCTTATACAAACATATTACGCAAAACTATCTCCCATGCCCGATGGACACTAACTATAGGAATTTTTGGAGAACTCAAAACCCATCTGTCTCCTGCAGAGTTGACTTAGGGCAATTAAATGTACAATTATTCCAAAAGGAGGAGAGCCAGGTCTCAGCACTCTCCATCGGGAGAGGTGTGTATGAACTGACAATGGAAGTGTTTACTTGTTTCATACCGCAGAGGGCTAAAGCTACGTGTCCAGTTCTCATTAAGCACAAGTCTCTGACTGTTTCTGTTTATTTCCACCATGTTATTTTAAAGATCATGTACATTTCTATTCATTCATAGATTTATTATTAGTATTATTTGATTTTTACCCCCTTTAGTCACCATTCTCCTAATCATCTTTAAGTGACATTTCAGAATCCCGAGATGAACAATCCAGATTGCTTCATCTGGTTGAAAAATTGTTTCTTTGTTGTGATTTTTAGGACATCAGAGACTTCATTCGATATAAAGATGCTATAATAAAAGTTCTAAAATAGGAGCTGGGCATGCAGAGCTCTAGTTTATGGCTCAGTTTGGTTTTGTTGAAATGCAAACAGATCACCATGGTAATACAATTGAACTGAGGATAATTTCTCAAAATGGAAAGATAATAGAGACTGCCTCACAAAGGACTGATTTTATTTTCTTTACTATGTTTTCCTCAAAAGATTTCTTTTAAAAGGTCCGATTGTAACTAATAATTTCCACATCACAATGAATAATCTTGTAGCACCAGCAATTCTATAAATTATGAGGAAAGCTTGTAAACACAGTTTGCCTCAAATCTCTGTGGCAGAAACATTCTAATCACACGAGTGAGAATAATGTAGTGGAATCTACATGGAGCCTACTGAAAATATCCCACTTAAAAAAAGGAATACACAAAAGGATTATTTCTATACAAAAAGTTCCATCCACCAGCTGACTCTGAGTCACTCTGAAACATGAAACAGACTGGCCAATTCAGTGCTATGCTGGTTTTATCATGAAAAGTTCTCTAAAAAGATGTTGGTATGTGCAGTGGTCATGCCTATAAACCTAGCACTGTGGAAGGCCAAGGCAGGTGGATTGACTGAGCTCAGGAGATGGATACCAGCATAAGCAAGAGCAAGATCCTGTCTCTAAAAATATCCAGGTGTGTGGTGGGCACCTGTAGTCCCAGCTACACAGGAGGCTGAGGCAACAGGATCTCTTGAGCCCAAGAATCTGAGGTTGCTGCAAGCTATACTGTGGCACTCTACCAAGGGTGAAAGAGTGAAATTCTGTCTCAAAAAAAAAAAAAAAAAGAAAAGATCTTGCTACATGTAACACAATCAAATTGTTTTTAGCATAGGACTACCAACATAGGTGCATCTGGCATAGAAAAAAAATTAAACTTAATCTTTAGGTAACTAAAATTAAACTGTTAGCTATTTCACTCCACAGAGACTTTAATTAAAATTTTTGAAAAGTTTTCTGTTTCTGGAAAGTTGGTAACTATTAACATGTGAAGATACTACACTATTGGGAGACAAGATTTTGCATTCAAAGCTCAATGAGTTACTTCATTCTGCGTATAATTATTAAGATACTTTACACATCAGGGACGGTGATAGCTGCAAAGAACGTGGCAGCTGGAGGAAAAGAAAGGAAGGGGGGAAGAAAAGAACAAAGAAAAACAGAAAGGGAGAAAGAAATGAAGAAAGAAGGAAAGAGGAGAGAAAGAAAGAAGGGATGGAAGCAGAAAGGAAGGGAGGAAGGAAGAAGGGAGAGAGAGAGAAGGAAGGGAGGAAGGAAAGGAGAAGGCAGGGAGGGAAGAAAAGCTCCTTCCTCTTGGACACAAATTCCCCAGGAATAGCTGAGTCTTTGGCGGAAGCATCTTTGTGGTGCTGTCCATGGTGCCCCCTCCTGGTAGCTACGGAAGGCAAAGTTTAGTTAGTACCTAATGACGTCCCAGAAAATGTCTCAGATTGTATGTGAAGCCTGCACACTGTACCCCATGATTGAACTAATGTACACAGCCATGATTCAATAAAAAAATAAATAAATAAAATATTGCATTGAAAAAAATATATATATATATATCATCTGGGGGAGAAGGAAGGAAAGAATAATCTTCATGTAGCTCTGGTGCGTGGAATACACCAGGGTGCCCACCACAAGGGATGATCCTTGGATCCCTGTCAGCTAAGCATTCCGGAGCTATCTATGCCCCAGAGATCCAAACCGCCAGTGAGCAATCGCATCCCCGGGAGGAAACATCCAGACAAAACCTGAGCTGAAGAGTGCTCCTTCTCTTACTTTTGCTCACTTGAGGTGCGTTTTTAAAAGGCCCACAGAAAGGAAAAAAGGATAGCGATGCTTGCTTAAGGAGCCACATCAACTAAAGAAGCAGCTCCTGGCAAGCCTGACAGACATCCCACCCAAATGCGCAGCTGGTTTTCAGCAGCATGAACAATGTGCTCACTCCCAGACACCCTTCCCACCGTCATACGCAGAGGTGCACAATCATACTACAGTAACAGAGCTGTACACTGCTGAAAGGAGATCTCACTCTTCTTCCACTGGCTAACCAATCAAGTCACAGTTTATTGTCTAAGGAGTACACAGTCCTTCTATCAGGACAAACTCTCGTTTCACACCCAATGTTTTGCTGCTGTCAGGGAGGTCCACCTCCTATAACACATGCGGCCCCTTGGCTGCTACTCTGACCCAGGAACTGTGAGTTCCACCTCTTGCTGTCCCTTTGATTTTGGAAACAAGCTGCCCCCGAGAAATGCCTCTTGCGAGCTCCTGTCTGATCCTCAGGTTGTGCTGGGAAACACAGCTTCCCGCAGATATAAGCCAGTTCTCCAGTATGGAGGGAAGACGTTAAGCTTTGATCTCCCATCCCCTTTGTCTTATTTCTAAGTGGTTCACATCTGAAGCTACTAACCGGACTCTTTCAAAGACCTCAATCACCTCCACTCCCCTCTTCCCAGTTTTCTGGTGTGATTTTTTATTTTATCAGAAAGCTCAATGGTCATTTGACTATGAAGGGGAAAAGCCATCAATCTGACAGTCTGGTGTGGAGTAAGCACTCCTCGAGGGGAGACAACTGCTTTTCTTTAGACTGTCCACATTCCCCAGGAAGAAACATGTCTCACAGAGGCAGGAAAGTCAGAGAGAGGTTACGGAGCTCTCCTGCTGAGGGCGCTCTCCTAAAAGGAGGGTGGATTAGGAAAGCGGTTAAGGAGGTCTGAGCCCTGGCTGGAGCTGTCTGGAAGGACAAGAAGCTCACCCAGGGGCTGGGGGAAGGAGTGATAATGTGACGGCCCAACAGAGAAGGTAAAGTAAAACACTTGCCCCACTGGAGCCCTTACCCTCTCTTGTCCTTCCCAACCACCTCTCAGCCATGTGCCAGTTCACTGGAACCACCACCCAAGAGTACCCAGAAGGCGTAAAAGAGAAGAACGCTATCATATGCATCCGTCCCCACTCCTAAATGATTCACCACCTGTGCACAGCCCGCTGCTCAAAGAGGGCGAGAGACTTGAAGTCTGAGTGGGTGGACATGGTAGGAAACCATGTCCTTGATCAAAGTGTAATTAACAGTATCAGGCAGGAGTTTCCATCAGGCAGATGGAGAGGGGTGGATACACCACTGATATTCTATAAAGAAACAGTGACAGTGTGGCAGCCATTCCAGGGCTGGTGGCAGTGATGGTGGCACTATATCCCACTTCAAGGCTGTCACAAGGATGGCTCCAGTGGCAGCGTCCAGGGCCAGATGCCTGCTGTTGCAGGCAGACAGCAGTGGCTTCTCCCAGGATCCATTCTGTGGTGTGATTCTGGTCACTGTTCTCAGCTCTTTGGTTTTTCAACCACCCTAGGGATTTGGTACCTATCCAATATCCTTTTCTAACTTTTTTCTTCACTGAAAAAAAAAAATTTTTCTTTTCTGTTTAAATTAGCCGTAGTTGGTTTCTCCCATTTTGAACTAAGCTGCCTGCCTGTAAATAGCCACTCCTGGATCTGCCAGCTTCAGCCCCTCGGAGGCAGGTCAAGGGCACAGCCCCACTGGGCCCCTTGATGACAGGCCTGGATCCAATTTGGGGCTCCAAGAGCAGCCAGAACTTTAACTAGAAGTGATGGAACCACCATCTCTCTAGCATTCCCAAATCTTAGAAAGTCGTGTTAAAATGTACAGCTGGTCCCAAGTGCAGTGAGGAAGGGGTTGTATCTATTCCCGGGAATATAGCATTAGAGGAGAGAGTGGCGTCAACACCACCCACTCCAGGCCAGAAGGGCGGAAGTACCTGCCCCTACACACAGGGCCAGCAACACACCAAGAATTGTCAGTGATTAGAGCAGAGGCCAGCAATCCAGAAGGAGCTAATGAAATAACACGGGAAAGCCAGAACATGGTGACCACCCCTGCCAGTGCCAGAGGGCAGGGAAACATGAAGAGAGAAGCAGAGGGTGGGGAGAGCTGCCATAGCGTCGGGAGAGCACCAGATTTGGCCCAAATGTAGACGCGAAGAGAAAAGATTTAGATTTAATTATAACGCGTGAGTGGTAAATCTCTTTGAACAAAGAATATACACCTGACTTTATTTTCTTCTTTGTATTCCTCTGCATTTTTTAAAGTCTCTATGGGACCATGTATTCTCTTTGTAATCTTTGCAACAAAAGAAAAGGAAAAGGGGGTGGAGGAGGGAGACAGCAAGAGGGAGAAGAGTAAGGAAGAGTAAAGGTCAAGGCAGAAAACGTGGAACCTGACGCCCTTGAAAATCATTCATTTTGGGAAAGGGGTGATAAACATTCCCTTGAGGAAAAACTGGTAGAGAGAAAGAACAACAGGAACTCCTCATGGTAAAGCAAGAGAAATGGGCTCTGTCTGAGCCTTCAGAATCCCAAGAACATTTGCCAAAGCTGGTGGGGAGTGCTTTGGGGGGGATGAGGACCTGGCCTGGTTCCAATACAGCAACTGCACCTGCCTGCTGCCCCCACTCCTCTACCAGGAAGAGCAACAGCCCCTCCCCTGGCACAGCTGTTGGGGATCCCTGCCATCAGCAGCACTTTATATCCCCTTGCCCCTTTAGAACAGCAGTTAGTTTGCAGCCTGGAGAGACTGGATTTTTGGAACCCAAATACACACCGTTTTATGCTTCTGTGCTTTTTTTCCTTTAAGACTTCATTTTTTAGAACTGTTTTAGCCTCACAGTGAAATTAAGAAAGGTACAGCAACATCCAGACACCCTAGACCCCTACATGTGCACACCCCATCCCCCCCCCCCACCGTCAACATCCTGCCCCAGAGTGGGACACTTCACCTAGAGTCTGCAGTTGACCTTAGGGCTTTCTCTTGCTGCCATACATTCTGAAGGTTCGGACAACAGTCTAATGACATGCACCCACCATTACAGTATCACACAGAAGTCTCATCACTGCCCTAAAACTGCTCTGTGTTCCACCTAGTCAGCCCTCTCCTCCACTCAATTCCCTGCAACAAGCGACCTTTTCATGTCTCCGGAGCTTTGCCTTTTCCAGGATGCCATACATTTGGAATCACACTGCATGGAGCCTTTTCAGATTGGCTTCCTTCACTTCGTGGTGTGCGTTTAACATTCCTGTGTCTTTTCGTGGCCCCACAGCTCATTTCTTTTTAGCTTCTGTGACCTTGTAAAGGCTGTTCCATCTGCTAGGATGCTCCTTCCCCCTTTCTAATGCTGTCAGACTCTTGTTCATTCCTCATAACACAATTCCACATCACCCCCCCACAGAGAGCCCTCTCTGCCCTTCGGGTTAAAGTTACTATTCCTTCTTCTCTGTTTTCTGTGTTCCTTGCACGTGCACCTGTCCACAGAGCGGCTCACCTTGCATAGCTGTCAGTCTGTGTCCCTAATACACAGTGTGTCTCTTCCCCTGCACATCCTAAGTGCTCAGCTTCCTATGCCTGCCCTCTCGATATTAGCACTTAGAGAAAATAGGAGAGTAGGGGGGAGAAGCCAAGATGGCGATCTGTAGCCAGCTTTCCACAGAGGTTCCCGTGCAGAAGGAGAGTTAAAGGACAGAAACTCAGCAAGAAAGTCGATGGTTTGGATCTGAGCCAAAAGGAAAGGTCGAAGAGTGCACATCAACCCTGCTGGGGCGACCTGAGACCCCGAGGACACAAACAAAAAGGTACAGAGCACATCACCAAGCAGACGGGCGTCCCCTCCCCCATGAGAAAGGTTCGCAGTATACTCCATACCTCCATACAAACAAGCGAGCAGAGTTCGGCTGTCCTACCACTCTACCCCACGGGAGAGACCCTCTAAAAACCAGACCTCCTTCCCCTACTAGGGTGCCGCGGTGCTCTCCAGCCAGGCATAAAACTGTATATACTCTCTACCTGCAAGTTGGTGTTCCTGGTATTCCCTTCCACTCTCACTCCGAGGTCTGGAGGCCTGTCCCCCACAGAGTCCAGATTCTTGGAGACTTTCTTGAGGGGTGTGGACAAGAGCAGACGGTTGTTGAACTGCGTTGGTTTTCCGGCTCAGGAGTGGACCGAGAGACCTGGCTGGTGGGAATGTCTCCTGAGGCACGAGACGGCGGCTGGCTCCAGCAACCAGCTCCGGGAACAGTAGCAGGAGAGCTGCACCCCTGGGGATGTTTTGAGGAGACACTCCCAGTCTTCTGGGCGGACAGGGGAGGTGGGCGGCTTCTCCGGTGCCGGCAGAGCAGACTGCAACCAAGGCAGCTGAAGGATCTGCCTGAGGCGGTACCAGGGAGAACAGGGAGGGGCTGCTTTGCTTAACCTGGCCCTCAGGGAATGAAAGCTGAGACAAAGGGCTGGAACTCACAGACTGAGTAAAACCCATTTGCAGCCCGGGTCTGATCAGGGAAAATAGACTTGACAAATAAATTCTGCAAACTTGTTCTGTTCCAGCAGCAACATCAATCAGGGACAGGGCTGGAACTGAGTGAATCACCCCAGCCCCTGTTAAGTACCCAGGTTGTCAGGCCTCACCTCCCCCTGCCAAACAGTGACAGGGAGTAGTGGACTGTTTGTGGAGCCACAGACCTCACTGTGACCCAAGCAGGCACAAACCTCTGGAGCATCTGCTCATTGGAGGAAACTGGATCACAATTGCTACCACCGAATGGGTGTGACAGAGGGGCAAGGTTGGGAAGGAGGCATTAACCTTCCCAGACTAATTTACTTGCTGGGGGATTGCCCTCCTGAGCTCACAGAGCATCAAAGTGAATTATACAAGAGCTTCCAGTGGATCCCTGCTATCTAGTTGCCAGAGACTTTGTTAACTCTTCCATTTGAGATTGGTGCTGGCTAGGACAATTGGTTGGGACCTCCT